>PVKC010045255.1:0-11452 GCA_004027635.1 Crocidura indochinensis | reverse complement strand
AAAACAGCACAATTAAGGAACTCTGACCATCAAATTGTCACCAGAGACAAGAAAAGAGAGAAAATGAGCAAAATAAATAAATGAAGCACAGAGAAAGAAAAAGAAAAGAAAGGACCTAAACCCAAGTTATTAAAATAGAGAGAGTAAATCCTCAGTAAGAGATGATGGCTTTACTCTCGACCTAGATATCTGATTGCCTGAGTGTTTGTTATTTGAGCTATTGTCCTTTGATGTGGATACATCTTTGAAGTGGATGCCTCCCTGAACAAAGCTTAATTTAAGCATTTTGATAACAAATAAGATAAATCAATGTTAATTTTACACTTTTCACCCTGATATCATATAAAGGAGAGACACAAACTATAGAGGGACCTCTTCACCACAGACTCCTCCAAAGTACCATCCCTGCTTCTATCAAGGAGCAGAGCCTTTGGCAATGAATAAAATTTAAAAAGGGGCATCAAAGACCTCTACATCAGGTAAAAGGTATGGAATATGTACCACTGAAAACCTGCAGAGAAAACTGTCACATCCGAGCTTCCCCTGAAGTTATCTTAGCATTGATGTTTAAAAAAGATCTAGCTTCCTAAAATAAGAGTTGTGACCCACATAGGATATGAAATTTCATGTAGCTTAGTATTAAAAAGTTGACAATATCATAGAGCTTCTTAATATGCAATAAAATGATTCAAATTCAAATATATGATGTATGTATATGATATGTCTTTTTCTCTGTTAGTTATGTTTGCTTATATAGTTAGGTAATATGGTTACAATATTATTCAAGTTCTTGTTATCAAATACCACCACTCTGTAGCAAACTTCTTAACATGGGCTGGTCCAGTTAAAGAAAGAACTACACTAACTACAATAACTACACTAACAACTATCATGACAATGGTAGTGAGTGAGAGAAATAGAATGTCTGTCTCAAAGACAGGAAGGAGATTGTGGGGCATTGGGGCACTGCTGAAGGGGGATGTTCTTTTCTATAACTGAAACCCAACTATAAACATATCTGTAATCATGGTGCTTAAATAAAGATATTATAAAGAAAGAAATTGAAAACCAATTCTTAATTTCAAGAATAACCACCAGAGATGTTTACTAGAATTCAATGATAGAGCAGTGATCTAGACTGGAGTTGAGCTAAGAACTGCCCTGAGATTCTAAACAAACACCCAGCTACCAAAGGGCCTATTCCTTAAATTACCTCTGATCCAAATCCTTCTCTCCTAACTTCTTCTTTAATTATTTGCTGATTGAAAATTACTAATTTTATGCTTATTGTCACCATCCTTATTATCACTCATGAATCTGATTTGTCAGGCAATACTTGCCCTATTTTAGAATTTCTTGGGAAAAAATGTGTTGAGCTTGTAAAGTATAAAAATTCAAGGTATATAGCACACATATATAAAAAAAAAACGCTGTATGTGATCTGAGATTAGAAGAGTGTTGATGAATTAAAATAATTTCTTAGGAAAAATATTTTATATAAATAACAATAATAAATTAGCATTAAAATTGTAATTCTACATTTTATGTAGAATAATAAATTTCCAAATGAGTAAAAATGTGTGTATAAGTAAGGATCAGTAGAGAAAAGACTGAAAAAATTTATCTACTGTAAGAATAAGTGTAAGATTTAGCACAGAGGAAAAAAATAACATTCAAGCAGAATTTAGAATTAGACCTAAAAATCACTTTTAAGAATGTTTTAAGAAATAAAGAAATAATAAATATAATACATTTTTTAATTTTTTCTTTATTAATGTCTTCTTTCAGTTTTGTCAACAATTATATTAAATATTTTGCTGGTCCATTATTAAGTGTGTATATATTAGGAGTGTGATTTCTTCCTGTTGTACATACACCTTGATTATTATAAAATGTCCGTCTTTGTTACTTTTAACTTAAGTCTGAAGTTTGTGTCATCTGATATTTAAAGGCCACTCCAGTTTTTTTAAGAGAGTTGTTTATTTGAATGATTGTCCTCCAACTTTTGATTTTGAGTCTAAATTTGTTCTGAAAATTCAGATGTGTTTCTTGTAAGCAAAAGACTGTTGATTTCAGATTTGAGGGGATATTTGCCACTCTGTGTCTCTTAACTGGTGAATTTAGTCCATTGGTGTTGAGAGAGATAATTGTCATGGGATTTAGTGTCATCTTTGTGCAGGAATTTGCTGTGTCTCTTTGTCTTCAGTTTTAATTTTTTTTTTTTTTTTGGTTTTTCAGGCCACACCTGTTTGATGCTCAGGGGTTACTCCTGGCTATACACTCAGAAGTCGCTGCTGGCTTGGGAGACCATATGGGATGCCAGGTATTGAACCACGGTCCATCCTAGGCTAGTGCTGGCAAGCAGACACCTTACCTCTAGCGCCACCGTGCCGGTCCCCAGTTTTAAATTTTTGACAATATTCTCCTTAGGTGAAAACTATTGACTCTTAAACAAAAGCAGCAGAAAATTAGAATAATCTATTACTAGGAACATATTCAACTGACAGGGATTGGCAAACAAAATGGTGAGGGTTTAAGCCAAAGAAAAGGCATTTGTGAGAATTTAGTGCACAATCTCTGTCATTCAGCAATGGAGACGTTCCAAATCTATGAGTCAAAGAAAGAAGTACCTGGGTTCAAGAAACAGCTTTATTGGCATAAAGTCACAAGCTAGAAGACAGCTGACTCACATTTTCGAAGTAAACATCTTGCTTGCAGGATCCCAAGAATTAGTTTTTATATGAAAAAGACAATAGAATCACATGTTCAAAATAATGGGTTGCAATACAGTGGGCACTAAAGTAATAAACATGGGGCCCGGGAGATAGCATGGAGGTAAGGCCTTTTGCCTTTCATGCAAAAGATCATCAGTTCAAATCCCGCTGCCCAATATGGTCCCCAGTGCCAGCCAGGAGCAATTTCTGAGCATGGAGCCAGGAATAACCCCTGAGCACTGCTGGGTGTGACCCAAAAACCAAAAAAAAAAAAATTAAATTAAAAAAAAGTAATAAACATATTTCCTGTTGATTTTCCCTGAAGAAATTTCATGATATCTGCAAAGTATTCTGATGGGAAATTTTTATGCAACCTCAAGAAAAATGAAACCATGTAGTTTGCTACTTCAACTGAACTGAATGGTATAATTTTAGTGAAAGTCAGAAAACGGCGAATATTAGATGTTCTCAGTTATCTGTGGTATAGAGAGTAATAAGGCAAAGAAATAAAATTGATTGACCCATGTAAACTCTTGACTATAGTGAGGAAGCAGATTGCTGATAACACAGAGAAATGATCATGGTCATGGACTTATAATATGGAGATGATATCAAAACCACAAGAGAAAGCAGTAATGTAAGCAAGTGATGCAACTTATTGTAAAATATTTTAAACACAAAAAACAAACAATTTTATAAATATCGAAGTCAGGAAGAAGGAAGAAACAATGGATAATTGGTGTAAAGATTGTGACATTGGTAGTGAGTTTAGATTTGGAATTAGTGAATGCTTCAAACTCTGTCATTGAAATTTTTGAAAACCAAGATGAATGATTTTCTTTCTTTTTTGCATAAGATTTTGGGTCACAGCAGGAGATGCCCAGAGCATAGTTCTGGCTCTGAGCTCAAGGATGACTTCTGGCAGTTCTCAATGGATATATGATATGCTTTGGTCTGGTCACTTGGCAGAAAGGTGTCCTAAGTGCTATACTAATTCTTGACTTCCAAGTTGAATAATATTTTAAGATTTTTTTCCCCTCTCCATCCTACTTCCCCTTGAAAGTACTATTAAAACTATAGTGTTAACATTAATTGGAAAGGCCATATAGGAACTGATATGGCACCTTTCCAAATCCATCTTTTATAGAAACCTTTTCCTACTATTACCACCACCTGACCAGATTTAGAATACAGAATCCTGAAATCAATACAGAATAGGTATCCCAGTTATTCCCTAAACTATTCCCAATTCTAACTGCCAGATTTGGTGCTGTTTGGGTTTCGGATCTGTAGCTCTT
The DNA here is from genome assembly GCA_004027635.1 of Crocidura indochinensis. Taxonomy (NCBI): domain Eukaryota; kingdom Metazoa; phylum Chordata; class Mammalia; order Eulipotyphla; family Soricidae; genus Crocidura; species Crocidura indochinensis. The sequence continues at coordinate 7,440 of PVKC010045255.1, read as the reverse complement.
TAGAGGTTTTCTGGAAGTTGGCTTCTAGTGTCGGTATCCACAATTTTAGATCATGGTGAAACTGAGCTTGGGCTATCTCATTTCTAATTAATTATTTTATCAGACACGGGGTAGAATGAAATATCATTTAGTTTTATTTTCTAGATTTTCATTTAAAAACAAATCAGAAATATTAAAAACCTTCATCTCTCACAAGATTTTCCAAAACTGCTCCATACATTCAAAACTAGTCTTCAGTCTTCATATTTGCCATGTTGCAACTTGTTGCATGTTGCCATATTCACAATGCTTAACATTTTTTTTTAAAAATCAGGAACATGATATGGTTTGTAATTTTTGCAAACTGATAAGTTAGTGTAAGAAAATTCAATAGAGGCTGTCAGCAATAATTAGATGTTACATAAATGAAATAGTGTACAGAAGCTGAAGAGAGAGAACTGCTAGTAAAGCAATCACCTTGCTCTTTCACCTGGGTTCAATCCCTGATATACTTTATCTCCCCCTGCTAACTGCCAGGAGTGATTTATGAGTGAAGAGCCAGAATTAACAACAGATCATTACTAGATAGCTTCCAAGGAAAATATGAAAAAAATATTGTACATATTAAATTTTCCAACATATCTTAAATATTTATATCCATACTACTTTAATGTGTATTTTAGATAAATTAGTAGAGAGATAGGTTTATACAAGACTTTCTATCAGCATGTATTATTTATTCCCAGTTTAATATTGAGTAAGTATCCTTTGGAAGCCCACACAAAAGAAAATATAACACTGGGGCCAGAGCGGTGGCGCAGTGGTAGGGCAATTGCCTTGCATGCAGCTAACCTAGGAATGACTGCTGTTTGATCTCCCAGAGTCCCAGGAATGATTTCTGAATGCATAGCCAGGAATAACCCCTGAGCATCAACAGGTGTGGCCCCAAAACAAACAAAAAATAATAAATAAAACAGCTTATTACAAAGGCTTTTGAATCAACTGCTACAAAAATGTTATGATACACCATAAATTGTATAGGACTAAATATTCTTTTTTTTATTTTAACAGATATTTTTTGAATATATAACAACAAATCTTACACAGTGATATTACAGGTAGTCAACGGCAAATCTTACACAGTGATAGGACTGAATATTCACCATGGAACTAATCCATAGGAGTAGTTTTGAGAAAGAAGAAAATAGTAGTTAGTTCCTAAGAATGTCTGTTGCAGTTATTTGAATCTTTTTTCTACATTATAAATGTGATTTTAGGAATATTTTATGGACATTGAATTAACACAAAGCTTAATATCAAATACTTCGGGAAACATAATCCCAAAGGCATGTAAACATTGTTATATTATATAAATTTTGGAAAACCTTTTAAATGACATTAAACAACAAAATATGGGTGCTGATCTGCAAAATTGAGTTATTAGAAAATAAAAAGGAAAGGTTAAATGTTGAAAACAAAGCATTCAAATTAAAAGGCTATATATTTTTTTGTAGTAGAAAGGGTTCTGCTCAGTACTTTCTTTCAGTGAGATTTCTGAAATTTCAAACCACTAGGGTAGCTTATACAGTACCTAATTATTTTGCAATATTCAGATAAAATCAATATAATTACAAACAAAAACTTTCTCCTTTGATAGCCAACTGATCCATGAGATACTTTTTCCTATTCCTAGCACTAGATTGATTGAAAACTAAAACTGAATGGTGAGAGCTGTCTGAAAACACGTGAGCAGCCTTTCAAGTGGTGCTTTGTAGAGTCATGCACATTTTATTCACTGTAGTTTGTAGAGAATTGAAGAAAGCTACATCCAGGAATCAATCAGTTTGAGCAAATAAATAGTTCACACTTTTTCCATTCCCCATAACCTTTCCACTACACTGTATGTACATTTTTATCCTAAATACATTTTTGGAAGCCTGTTTATTTAAATTGTTCTTTTAGTAAGCGTATGAATAAGATACAATCATATACTAGTGTATTTTTAATATATTTCATCAACTTCATACAAAATAAGGCCACAAAAGACCAGGTTTGGGGTAAGAATAAGGTGATTCAATCAATGACCTCTCTGTAAACCAAACATGTTAGAAAATCTGAAAAGTCTTTCTTGGTAACAGACCAGTATTTGCAGAGACTAGTATTTCACTCTTCCCCAAACATATAAGCTGGATACACAGGAATCAATGGATAAGTTTTGAATAGTTGTTTGAATGTCACTATTTGCTTGTAATTTCATTATACTAACTGCCATTTTGATTCTTTAAGGTCAATGTTATAACTATGTTTATAAGCAAGGTTTACAAACATGATGGTTGCAGTGAATTCAAACTACAAAAGAAAGGAATGGACAAAGGTCAGGAGTCAAGAGAATTCAGGTATGACTATTGTTTTTTGTAAAGTGGTGCTTTATATAAACTTCCAATCCACAGAGTCAACAACATTGAAAAACTGTAACTGAACCTTTGAACAGGTGGCGGTACCCTGGGAACACAGATAAAGAGAAGTTAATACTTGTGGTGGATCAGTGTTGCAATATTGTATGTTTAAATCATGTTTTAATTTTTTACATCACCAATAGTTAGCTACAGGCTTGAGTTATAACACCAAAAGTTAATTAACTTACAATTATTACAATGCAACTCTTTTTTACTAGATTCCTACAACACAAAATAATTTAGAATATTATTTTCTAGAGTGTTGCTTTTCTAATCCTAAATGCCTTGTTACTCTGTAAAAATAAACTGGACACTGTAAATACCATTGAAGGTATGTTAGGGAACTGGATCTTACATATAGACTTATTAATATATTAAATTTATCAGGCCTAAATATAATCACACTAAGGCCACATGGAGATAGTGGATAAGGCATTTGTCTTGCATAGAAATGGCCAGGAGTTTTATTCCCTGCATCATATATAGTCCTCTGAACCTGCTAAAAAATGAACACTGAGCTCAGAGCCAAAAGTCCGGAGCACCACGAGCTGTGTGACTCCTCTCCTACCTACCCTTAAGATAACAATCATAAAATTTAAGTATACTTGTAGGCAGTTTTTTTAAATACCACTGTTCCACATGCCATGGAATACTGGAAGTAAAAATATGCAATGAATTCACAAGACCATTTCTCCATAAATATATGACTGAAAGTGGAAAAAATAGAGGAAAAAGAAAACAGTGACAGAGTATTCAAATAAAAATGCTCAGAATAAAAACATTTTGTCTTTGTATGTGGCTTTTTAGAACAACCAGAACAAAATAATCCCTTTATGCTGAAAAGGCAAAAGCCACACTCCCTAAGACTCCCTCATCTTTGGTGACAGAGAATTTCCATTCCATTCCACCTCCCTGAAGACTTTCTGCTACTGGAGACTCTTTTTCACAGTTCAGATTTCTTAATGGCTGATTTGAGCCTACTTCCTATGAATTTTCCTAGATAATGAAAGGGAAAATCTTAGCTCATCTGCGGCAAGTCAGAGCTATTAGGAGACAGGAGAAAAGTGAGTGGAGAGACAGATCATTCTGCAGCATTGTCTCCTGTAGAAGGAACATCTTCTTTTGACCACACAAGACACTGAAATTAAAGATATGATCAGGGGCCTGGGAGATAGCATGGAGGTAAAGGTGTTTGCCTTTCATGCAAAAGGTCATCGGTTCGAATCCCGGTGCCCCATATGGTCCCCCGTGCCTGCCAGGAGCAATTTCTGAGCATGGAGCCAGGAGCACTGCTGGGTGTGACCAAAAAAAAAAGATATGATCAAAGGTTATTTATTCCTCACAAATGCAATAGACTGAAATTTTATCCATAAATAACTGATAATTATATTTGTCTAATTAATAAAATAACTACACAAACCATAATTTAAACAGCAAAGACATACATAAATATTTATTTAATAAACATTTGAAGTATTATATTCTTTATTTACATTAATAAATATGGTTGTAAATAGGTTTTTCTCATGTACATATGAGTCTGAAAGCATTTTCTACACAATAAAGAACAGTTTGAATCAGGCTATGGACAAAGAGAGAAAACAACTATAATGTTTCATTTATTGCATCAAAGTTCTACATAATCAAGTGCTATATAGGTAGAAGAAAGAGTTGTCCTTTGTTAACAAAGATTGACTTTGAGGAGCATACAAATCAATTTTTAAAATACCCAACAAGATTAAGGGAGGAAAAAATTTTTTCTGAGAAAACAAGACCACTCTTACGGACTAAATTGTACCTGCTAAGAGTACTGTCAGAAAAGAGTCACAGAATTGAAACCTTTATGAATATATTTGGAATAGTTCCTTAAAAATGATTATTGGGCCATACAAGTTTATCTGCTTAAAAAATGGGATGTATTTAGTCAATAACCTAATTAACTCACCTCTAAATTCATGGCTAGAATTGATTGTCATTATTGAAGTGTGGGATACTTGCTGCTGATTTTTCAAGTTTGGATCTAACAATATGAACTGAACTCAAGTATTTGTGATGGTACGTTTGAAAAGACCTTCTTACAGAAGTTAGTTGTTTGAACACAAATGTATATTGGAATTCATGGTTCATTGAAGTCAGAAAATTATCATTGTTTATCTAATGCTCATAAAACTCAAATGGTGTCTATTTATTATACCTAGCTTTCAGATCATCGTTGTTTACAGCCAAATAATTTCTGGTTGTGGATTATCAGTTACGTTGACTGATTCCATATTGAATAATGTTATAATGGTGCTTAATTCAATTTATTTGCATTTCATGTATTATAATCATCCATTAAAGGTCTCTTTTAGCTTCATATATTCACAAGGATATTCAAGTATCATAGAAAGCTTTTGTTTCTTCAGAGTGGAGAAAGGCTCTATGTCATTCCTTTCAAGATGACTGTCCACAGCCTTAATTCAGCTTTGGATTATTTAATGTGCAAAAATCAGGGAGCTAAGGAGCTTGTTGGAACCCTACAGTTTGACTTTACTTCAAGAGGTACTTGGTAATATCCACTATGAAATTTAGATCATTTAGTCACATTCTATTAGTGTTCCCTAGAAGGTCTTTTCCATATTCATCATCTGCTTCACTTTATCCCGGAGTACATAAAAATTTATGGACATGTCTCTGTAACTCAGCCAACTTATTTGACAGTGATAAACAGATCACTGTTTCTAGAGTTACAATTGTTCAATAACTATTTATACTGAAAGTTGTTAGTCTACTTATTACAAAAATTTTCATAATGCAATTGAACAGCCTGTTGTTGTACTGTAATGAATGCATACAGAGTTTTCTTGGTGTATTATGTACTTGTATATCAGTAAAAGATATATCAAGACTATAAAGAATCAGATCAGATATTTCTCATTCATGCAATTAGTTCTTCGTGTGCATTAACCCTATGGAGATCTATCTGTAGTAAGGTCAATATATCAAAATGTTGACCATCAAGCTTTCTTCACAAAACCAGTATCCCAAGTCATCACACCTTGTAGTGTCATGAGTGAGGTCCAGCTACAGTAGTTCTTCTCACATATCCAACTGCTATTATTCCCTCAACAAAATTAGTCAATTAATCAATTAGCCATCTGCTATTGTGGTTTTTTTTGGGAGGATTGTTTGTTTTTTGTTTTTTGTTTTTTGGGTCACACCCAGCAGTGCTCAGAGGTTACTCCTGGATCCACGCTCAGAAATTGTTCCTGGCAGGCTTGGGGAACCATATGGGTTGCTGGGATTCGAACCAATGACCATCTGCATGCCTTACCAAATGCCTTACCTCCATTCCTATCTCTCCAGTCCCCAATCTGCTGTTTATTGACTCAAAACAAACCAAAGAGAAAAATTCAAAATATGCTGTAAAATCCTTCAATATTTGTTCAATCTCTTGTGGTAAATCCGTAGTCTGATCTAAAACTTTTCTCCAAGAAAAACTAACACGAAACAATTGTCTTTCACTGCTTAACTCCTCAACAGCCATGGTGAGCGCTTTCCAAATTCATCTTCAGATGAATTCTTCAAGAAATCTTTAAGAAAGTATTCCAAATTTATCCATCTATGAGACTGTGTATTTAACCTATATACCTAACTATATACCTCTTCTGATACCATTGTCTTTGTCACAATGAGGACTAGAGAAAGAATTTATTATAACCCCAATTTTTTATTCTGATATATGTGACTGTCAAAATTGTATCCATTATTCATTTATTTTATCCCTTTACATTAGAACATCCAAATCATTACTATTTTAGCGAAAATAACCCCTCAGATTGCCCCCCCCCAATTAATACTAGCTCTTTGCTACAAACCAGGAATAGTTTTTTCTTCAAGGTCAACAACCAAATATATACATTTGGTAGGTTCTCTTAGAAAGATAAACATTCTACATGAACTTTAGTTTCTTTGTGGATGCCATTTGAAGGATATCACACCACTTATCTTTTAATAACTAGTCAATGTGTTATCAGTGGCACAATAATTTTTGTTTCACTGTCAGTTTAATACTGCATCACAAAATTCAGCTAAGATATTCGATATATCCAACATTCAACTCTTAGTGTCTTTTCTGTATACTGTTTACAACTTACATGATTACCTAAGTTACAATTTTTGTGAGAACAGCTGATTCAAGGCATGTGATAAAATTTCTATTGTTTTGTGTTGACAAAAAACGTGACAATATCATAAAAGTGCACTCTCAGCCTGCCTCCCACTGACTGCCTGAAGTCACTGCAATGCAGGCAACCAGGCCACAAGCAGACAAGACATGCACGTGTCTGCCCTATTTCATACCTTAATAAATCCCTATATATATTGTGGTATTTTACTTGTTTATACCTCAAAATTAATTATGTTTCACTTATCAAAGTATGTATTTTAAATATAAGTAAAAGTTAAATATTGAATGTCTATGTGCATTTGCCTTGCAGGGCTAGGTCAAACATTTTTTTTGGACCTTATATTACATGCAGTCATAAAGTAGAAAAAATCACTCAGCAAATGATAAGTTAATATAGCAAATTATTAGAAATCTGTCCTCATCCCTCAATTTTTAAATATATAGTAATATTGATAATTTGGATGATTTAGTAATAAATCAAGTTTAGCAGTAAACAAGACTAAGGACATTAAATAAATAAGTCAGAAACCATTTTTTAAAGGAAAGTTTGAAATAAAACTAAAAATCTAGAAAAGTCTCTCTGGTTCAAATCTATTAAGACCACTGTGAGCATTTCTACTTTCTTATTTGTTTGAGATAAACTATTTTCACATATAAAATAAAGACATAGAACAAAATATTTCCCTTACCTAAGAAGCTGAACATTTTTTGTTTTGTTGCTGCTGCTGTTGTTGTTGTTGTTCGCTTGTTTGTCTTGGGCCACACCAAAAATACTTATGGCTCTGAGCTCAGAAGTTACTCCTGGCAGGTTCTATGTACCATATCATTTCCAAGGAT
>PVKC010045254.1:0-11454 GCA_004027635.1 Crocidura indochinensis | reverse complement strand
CCATTTCTAAACGTTGTATATTTTGACATAATTTTACCAAAATCAATAATCCACTTGGAGCTAAGTATTCATAAACAGTGAGCAAACTCAAGGAAAAATATTATCATGAAAAGACTATTGTGACAAAATAAAATTACCATCTGGCACAAAGTCTGGAACATTACTATATGTGGATCAGATCCTATTAATATCCTTGTTTTTCTAAGGACAACATGCCTGGCTTGTTTCATTAAGTAGAGCTTACTCTTCCCCAGGGGGAACCAGGTTGGAAAAGGAAGAATTCTTTTAGTGACACACTCAGGAAGTGGTAATCTGTTGGGTGACGTGAGCAGAGGCACCCCACTTTTAATCTGGAATGGGGAAAAGATCACCACAGTTATGTTGGAAGGCAGACAACTTCCTGGAGATTAACCACCTGCACACATTACCTTCTCAAACCAATGACATAGCCAGGGACATCAGTGCCATTAAACACTAGTTCTATTTGGCATGTCCTGATGAAAGCACTCCAAATATTCTATAATGCAGCAAACAAAATTAAGCAGATTACTCAAGTCAAATGGAATCCTACCTCAATGCTCACAAGCCTCACAGTCTTAAGATTATATCGGATAGTGTCTAAATAATCTACATGGAAAGATATTATTACTTATACAATCTAAAGGAATATTTTAAAATCTAAAGGAATATTTTAAAGTGCTGACTAAGGGCCAGAGAGATTGTAAAATGGGGATTGCATTTGCTTACATGCAGTTGACTGAGTTCAATCTCCAGCATATCATATGGTCCCTTGAGCCTACATGGAGTAATCTGAGAGCAGAGCCAGAAGTTAATTCCTGTACTCTGTTGTGATCAAAAAAACTAAAATAGCTAAATGTAGGATGATTGTCTTGATATGAATTGCAAGACTTAAAATGTACTACATGGCTTATTCTATTGTGAATATAATATGCATTTTAATTGTTATGCATAGCATTTAAGGTGCTATGCAAATAAATGCATTGCTACTTATGAACATTAAAATTATAATTAATTTTTTTATCAAATTGTATTTGTTGGAGTCCACATTCAACATTAACAAAGTTTATGCTCAGCTCTATGCTTTGGGATAACTCCTGGAAGAGCTCCTATTGGCTTTTGGGGGAATCATACTATCCTAAAGAAGACAACCAAATTTCCCACATGCTAAATATATGGTCAGTCTATTGAGTAATATCTCAAAGCATGACATTACAGTTTTTTTGTTTATTTTAGAGTTACACCCAAGAGCGTTCCTGATTTACTACTTGCTGTGAGGTCAGGAATTACTCCTGGAGGGTCTCAAAGTATATATATTATATGTAATTATATGGGTGTATATATGTATTTCAATATATATTTATTCCAGTATTAACTCAGGTTATTTCATATGCAAGATAAGAAATTTGGGGCCCGGGAGATAGCATGGAGGTAAGATGTTTGCCTTTTATGCAAAAGGTCATCGGTTCGAATCCCGGTGCCCTATATGGTCCCCCGTGCCTGCCAGGAGCAATTTCTGAGCATGGAGCCAGGAGTAACCCCTGAGCACTGCCGGGTGTGACCCAAAAACCAAAAAAAAAAAAAAAAGATAAGAAATTTACTTGCAGTACTAATTTTCTAGCCTTGCCTAATTTTTATTTTAGAGAAAAACACATAAAAATGAAAATTGAGCATTACCTTTACATTACGTCAACTTTATAAATCTATTTGATATAACATAAAGAAAAATTAGTAACAAAAGAAAAAAAAGTATTTAGAACTGTAAGGTTCAGATATTAAGATACATTTAGGTTGCTTAGTTAGCATGACTTCAGATATTTTTTAAATTAAAAGCATTATGTGAAAGAATTTCCTAACTTGATTATTGAATACTAATAATCATATTTGGTCCTTGCTATATATTTCTTTAAACTTCCACCTAAATTTAAATTTATATTCTTAGAAAACAAGTCAGAAGAAATCATGTTTCCAAATGTATTATGTCTCAGATATATAATCTTAATCAGGCTTCATGTTTTTATAGAAAAGTATGTATAAAGATAACTAACATGTCTGAAAGTAAATTTTTGCATATTTTAGTAAGTTGGTGTAAAACACACATGAACACAACAGCGAACATTTCTGAAAAGCTGATAGCAACAGTAATGATAGCAACCAACACAAAGAATTTGCCTTGTACCAAGTACTATTCTACAATTTTTATTCTTATTAGAGATTTTAATCTCTGTAACCATCCCATGAGATACATTTTATGTACTTCAAAAGAAAGTAATAGCTTAATAGTGTGTTCCTGGCCAAAGCGAATCTTAGATATAGGACATATTATTGCTGCTGCTACTACCAAGGGATTCATGCTACATTTTACTGAGATTTTGCCTGATATTTCTCTTTCTTCCTAACCTACTTTAGCTTCTATTAAAAACCCTGTGTGTTTTGTATTAATATCCTCGAAATATGAAAGTGCCTGGGATCAAACCAGGGTTGGATACAAGCAAGACAAGCACATTATCTCCTACACTGACACTTCAAATATTTAAGATACATTATGGGCCAATAATATTTTAATATGTAAGTGCTACTAAGATAGACAGTATCTTCTGAATCGACTAACTCCATAGGTGCCTTAATTGATTGAGTGTTCCTAAAAAATACCTTTATTTCTAACACAAATACCTTATAACCCAAAGGTTTTCAAGGCAACTACTGCAGACTTAAAACAACCACCCACCTCAACAATTCTTCCTGCGTTTCTCTTTCTTGACTAAGATACACATAACTTCATGGTTCGAATGCATGCTCTGGTACGTGCACATTTAGTTTGGGTGCTTGCCAGCAATCCCATATAAGGTTGTCGTGCTTGGACACAGAATCACATGCTCTTGGGGATAATGCTTTTTAGTGGCATTGCTCTCAAAATTTAGAAGGACTGCTCAACAGCTTTCTCTGGTGTATACACACTTGCTCATCCTAAATTGCACCTCCTGATTGCCTATGTTTAGATTGTTTAATTGAAGTTGTTCTTCTTTAAATTTTAAGCTGACACACACCTAGACCTGTGACCAAAAATTCTTAGCAGCACTCTGGATCACAGACAGCAGAACTGCTAGGCACACACAGTAAATTTACCGGTATTACAATTAGAAGTCAGCCCTGCAAAAGTTGTGCAAGTGGCACTAGGAGCCGAAAACACACCGTGTTAGTCAGAACCCTAAACCAGCATTCTTTAATCATATTAAATCTGAAAACAGACACTTGTTCTACACAGGGTCCAAAAAGCAGGTCAGCAACTAAAACCAAGGCTGAAATGCAGTGATTTTCCACTTTTCTATTCCTATGGCTGGCACTCAGACCTTGCCTAGGTGTTTAAAAGTATTGCCTTAAACAACTAAAGTATTCCAAAGGAACATTCTCCTAATTTTCTCCTAGGGAACAGAAAAAGAATTTGGAAACAACATTACCAACTAACCATTAATAATATCTCTATATTAAAAATAACAATTATAATTATGGACTTCCAGTGAGTTTCTAGAGTCTGGCTTGTTTGTTTATATACACATATATCATGGAAATGGGGTACAAAATAAGTATCTAAAATAAAAAAATTTGGGGTTGGCAAGTTGGCGCTATAGGTAAGTTGTCTGCCTTGCAAGCGCTATCGAAGGAAGAACCTTGGTTCGATCCCCGGGCGTCCGATATGGTCCCCCCAAGCCAGGGCCAATTTCTTAGCGCTTAGACAGGAGTAACCCCTGAGCATCAAATGGGTGTGGTCCAAAAAACCAAAAATAAATAAACAAATAAATAAATTTTAGATTCAACACACTTTAGAAAACTTTGATGCAATAATTTTAATGATTTCTGAAACTTGGAAAGGTGGTATAGACATTATTAATAGAGATCTGGTTCAGAAGAGGTAAGTAAGGTTGGCTATAGTACACATTTAGAGAACCAAAAGTTAAAAGATAAATATAAAGTCTCAGTATCTGGTGACTACTCCTTTCTTTGAAAGATGCAAAAGAGAAAATAATAGATTTCAGCAGGCAATTAAATAAAATAACTGAATATTTTCAGAAATGATATTGCCAGAAGGAATGAAACGTAGGAGTTGAACATTTTTCTGCCCTCCAAATGGCATCATTTTCCATCTAAAATAGAGAGTTCATAATATATGTCAAAATCTTTAATTTATTTCTATTTCCTTTAAAATTTATGTAAAAGCAAATCATGTACACCAACTAATAAATGCATGAAGCCCATGCCAAGGAATGTCAAGGTATTGAGTGTCCAAACTATATACTATTTTGAGAAAAAGATGTTTTTATGAAAAACATTTATGAATAATATTTCCTTTACAAGTAATTTGGAACAAGGTCTAATGATAACATATAAATTCTGCCTAGCGAATGACTAAGGCTTCCTTGCTGTTTTTGATGACATAAGCCAGAAAACACTTAAGTCTTGCTATTATTGTGACTCCTAAACTCGTAATATGAAAGTTTATAAATATCTAAACAGCATAGGTTTTTGAGGACCATCCATTTGTCATACTGACAGAGAAAAGTTCTTACATGTAGGCCTCTGCCCACAGGTCAAGATGAATCAAATAATCGACATCCCCAGCACTGGCATTGACTTGGGAAGAAAAAGCTCTAGCAATAAAGTGAAAAAAAAAAAAAGGTTAAATGAGAATGGAACAACTGGCAACTTTCATCACTTCTCAAATTGATGGAAATCACTTCCATCAATAAAATAGACTCTCCACTCTATTTTACCTCCACCAGAGGGAAGACTCCTCTGTACAATTTACCAAACTTTGTTCTTTCTTTTTTGATGATAAAGGACTCATTTAATGAATTGGATCAAAACTGAAGCTCTATCACACGATCTAACAAATCATTAAGATACTTCATTCAGAGAAAACCATGTTCTTATCTTTTCAGATATGTAATCAAATACTCCCAAAAGTTGTGCATGTCTCTCTAGTTACAGTTTCATAGGCAAGAAAGAAGATATCCAGTATTGAGTGTGGCCTGTTAAGTAGATGGCACAATTGAGCACTTGTTTTATGGAGAAATTATTATAAATTATCCAAGATTGAAATTCCCAGAAGTTATCTTTTTATCTGAGGAAACTTAGGGATCAGAATATTGAAATAGTTACTTATTAAAGAGAAGACAGATTTGGACAAATTAATAGTTTTGTTCAATATCACCATAGGACTCAGTCAAATAGCCTCTAACTCAGGGTCTTTTAATCTAAGAATCTGAAAATATTAATTTTTACACACTGAGATGAAATAATCAGTTTACAATTATAGATGATCGGGTAATTCATCAATTTATGTTCATTTCTATTTTTTCTATTAGCTGTCTTTATCTTTAATGTTTTAAAGTTTGCTATCCATGTGGTTCTGAATCTAGAGATGCCTGTGTTATTCATTTTACTTATACTATGAAGTCATTTTTCTAGTAAGAAAAATATTACTACAAAACTGATTAGTTTTTCAGTGAGTTCTTTGACTTTTATGGAAAATTACCATACACCATACACAACCAGCCTAACCTAAACATTTACCATTCAATGCATGATGAAAATAGGCCTCAATATAATCTCATTATTAAATTTGTTGGACAGTTAAATTAGACAACATATTAAGGAAATGCATTAATTCCTTATCTTAATAAATATTCTATACATGTTAATTTTTTAATTACTTCTATTTAAGGCAATTAAATGCATCAAAATCATGAAATGTTGCTTGTAATGTTTCTGAACAGAGGACAGAGGCAAGATGAAGAATTTAATTTAACGTGTTCATCATTTTATTATTATTATCATTATTATTATTAGTAGTAGTAGTATTTTTCTGTTTTGTTTTTGGATCACACCCGGCCATGCTCAGGGGTTACTCCTGGCTTTTTGCTCAGAAGTTGCTCCTGGCAGGCTCCGGGGACCATATGGGTTGCCAGAATTCGAAAATCGTCCTTCAGCATGCAAGGCAAAAGTTTACCTCCATGCTATCTCTCTGGCCCCCAAATTTTATTATCTAGATAAATAATTTCTTTAGTTAAGCACTGTGGCTACAAACTTGTTCATAATTGGGTTTCAGCTGTAAAATGCACATCCCTTTAGCAGTGAAACTTTCCTGTCACCATAGTCCCCAATTTCTCTCCTTCCCCCATCCTCTGTCTGCAAGAGAAACATTGTGTTTTTCTCTAGCATTGTCCTGCTAGCTGCCAGTGTAATTTTTTTCTCTAACTGCCCTTGTCACTCTCTATGAGTTTCTTATTAAGGACTGGTCTTTCCAGCCCTCATCTCTATTGTCTCTGGGTGTTATTTTTTTTTACTGTCTTTTATTTTTCTTAAGTCCTACATATGAGTGAGACCTTTGTCCTTATCTCTCTCCTTCTGACATATTTTACTCAACATAGGAGTCTTCAAGTTCATCCATGTATAAGCAAATTTTGTGGCTTTATTTTTTTCCTAACAGCTGCATCGTATTTCATTGTATAGATGTATCACAGTTTCTTTAGCCACTCATCTGTTGTTGGGAAGCTGGGTTGTTTCCAGAGTCTGGCTAATGTAAATAGTGCTGCTATGAACATTGGAGTGCTTATAGCATTGTGTTTTTGTGATCCTAGGTTATATCTCTACTGGTGGTATTTATGGATCATTTGGGAGCTCAATGTCCAGGTTTTTGTTGTTGTTTTTGTTGTTGTTGTTTTTAGAAATATCTATATTTTTTTCCAAAGAAGCTGGACTAGATGGCTTTCCCACCAGAAGTGAATCAGTTCCTTTCTCCCCATATCCATGTCAGAAGCGCTTGTTCTTGTTCTTTGTCTTTGTTCTTGCTCCAGTCTCTGTGGCATTTTTTTTTTTGATTTGCATCTCCTTGATCATTATTGATTTGGAACATTTTTTTCATGTGCATTTTGGTCATCTCCATGTCTTCTTTGAGGAAATGTCTGCTCAATTTTTCTTCCTTTTTGGATGGGCTTAGGTGTTGTTTTCTTTTTAAGTTCTGTTAGTACCTTGTATATCTTAGACATTAACCCCTCCCTTATCTGATGGATATTGTGTGAATAGTTTCTCCCATTATGTGGGTGACATTTTTATTCCAGTACCTTGAAGTGAAGAAGCTTCAAATCCTGAATATTAGACCCTCAAAATTTTCTAAATAGAAAAAGGGAAATAGCATCTTTTATTAGGGATCAATGTAGCTTTTATGACACATTATTTGGCTAAAACATTTTCAGAAAAATATGGTATGCAAACTGCATCTATTATCATAAAGAGCAGTTTAATAAACAATTTTAATATACAAACACAGAGTTCTGAGAAACTTCTTTACTCATCTGTGGTGTGAGACTGACAGCCTCTAGCACTGCATCCAATGCTGAGTATGATCCTAGTGCACTGTTGCTGTGATCCCTGGTAGTTAAAATAAAACTATGCAATCCCAGAACACAGCAACCCAATGTGTAATTCCAAAATATTACAACATAATGGGAAACAAAGGGTCAGAAAGTGGAAATATTTCTCATGCAGTTCTCACTAACAAGCCATGTATGTTCCTTACATATTGACCTTAAGTTCTATATTTTGATGTTAGAGTATTTAAAACATCATCTCGGAAGCCATAATTTATCATTTTAATGACACCGCTCTTGTATATGTCTTCAATGTGAACATTTAATATAAAGATTTCAAATGAAAGCAAACTGTATAGAAATTTCAAATAGTTTTCTCCTACAAACAATTAAATGTTCTCACAGAAAATCAGCAAATATTTTATGGTGAGAGGAATAAGTACTTACCTTGGGAAAAATATTTTCAGAGGACACTAAATTCTCAGCAATCCAAATGAAATATACTTTATTATACGTGCAAAACCTGCTTAAATTTATGCACTAAGACACAATGATGAAATGGTCAAAAACTCAAGCAAAATCAAAACCAATTTGACTGATTTCTCCTTTTGTCAGATTCCATACCGCACTTTTGTTGACTGAGTTTTTATTAAACTTCCTTGTTTTATTTATGGATTTGTAGGCATTTTAATTTTTCTAATATCACACTAAAGTATTTGTCTTGATTGCTAGGTTCTTTTGGTGGTACATTAAGTCATGTTGTGATCAAGGTCAACTCATTTTACTCATTTGCCCCCGAGAGCAGCAAGCACATGCAGGGCTCATTTTTGCTCACTTCACGTGCTTTGCATCATCTGGGAAGAATCATAGTAACAGAGGAGTAAAGTACTTTAATAATTTGCTCTAAATCATCCACCAATATCAGAGGGTAGCTAGAATGTCAACACTAGGTTGTGTAACAACACCTGACCCCTAATCTGAGGCAACCTGTCACTTCATTTTTGTCTTGGAATTATTATTACATTATAATAATTCAATTCAACAAATACACATTAATTACTTGCTTCATACTTTATAATGCCTTGCTCAAAAGTTGAAGATAGAAGGTTACATTTTGTTTAAGATTCATCACTGCATGATATAACATATTTGCCCATACTAAATGTAGCCATCGTTCTTTTTACCCTCTGCCTTTTGTCCATACACATAAACTGAAACTTATTTATGTAGAAACTGAAGTCAATTTTAAACTACTCAATAAAGTTGGAGGAGGAAGGGGAGTTTGACTAAAAAAATGAATTATGAAAACAAAAGTGTGGAACACATAGTTGATCACAAGTACTTGTGCTTAAGGAGTGTTTTATTTTTTAATTCGTAGCTTCATTCAACCTTGATACATTTTTGAATGACTTTGATGCCTTTATGACTCAAACTATTAAAGAGATTCTCAAAAATTCTGAATCAGTTTAACACTACAAACACAAATATTAGATCTAGAATATAAATCTTCTCAGTGTCTCTTCTTTTGCAGGAATTCTCAACAAAGGCTTTATAATGTACCCTCAGAGCTAATCAAGATCATACTGACTTGACTAGAAAAAGATGGGCCATTATGTCATGAACACCTGTTGCCAACTAATGGCCTGATCGAATAGGTTTTTGTAAAGTGTCAGTCAGGAAAGCAAAAGAAAGCTTTAGATCCAGTACTTATCCAGGAAGTACCATATTTTTCGTACCATAAGACATACTCCCTCCCCATCCCCAGCAAGTGTGTCTTATGGAGCAAATGCTGCCTGGAGCTGTAGATTGAATGCAGGGGAAGAGAGAATCTAAAAACGATGTGCAACTTATGGTAAGGTATGTCTTATTTAGCGAATATATAGATATTCATTTCTTTTGCAAATGCATTGTTTGTTTGGGCACATTTCAGATGGTTCAATGTGTACAATTCATAGCAAATGGGGTAGAGCACGTCTAGCACAATCACTCAAAAGGCTTTAATCAGAGATTTGGTTCTGGTTCCCAGCACCCTGGAACCACATCCCCTGTCTTACTCAGTTTGCATCATCAAGTCTGCGTCATCTCAGAATCAATCTCGGCTTGGCCATCGGAGAGAAAACAAATTACAAATTCTTCCCATTATGCAAAGACTATGATCCGGAATAGTACAGCATCAGTAGTGACAGAATAATAAGGCCATATATAATTTTTCTGCTAAGCAATTCATAAAACTGAGTTTCATCTCAGTCATTTTTCACATTAAGCTGTGCCATGTCTGTGGACATATGCTAATGAACAAAATGAACAGATTTCTTTTTGTATAAATAAGCCTTATCTTTTAAACCAGAAACAAATTTCCAAGCTAAATCTCCAAACATATTTTTCTAAGCCCAATGAAGCAGTCCATTGTGTTATTTTAGGAATTATGCCACTAAAATTAAAGCATTAAAAAAAAGAAATTTACATTACCTAAACCTCACAGTAAAATTGTATTTTTTACATTTGTCTATTTTCACTCATGCCTAAATCCACATCTGAATAACAACAAAACATCAGAAAATCATTAGGCCAGAAGGGCAAAGAAGTAAGAGAGAAAACAATAATGCATAAATGATGTCAGCTCATTTTTGGAAAATAAACAATGGAGGAAAAATGCAGGATCAAGAAAAATAGTGGAACATGAAACAAGGTTTACAGAGGAGTCTTGTGAGAGATTAGCTTGTCAAACTCCAGAGCTTTGAAAACCCTTAGGAATTAGAAGTGGTGAAGTATCTTCAGCGTGTAACCAAGAAAAAAAATTTTTTCCCTAACTTGAAGAAAGTGTACTTCAAAGACTCATTAAGAGGGAACATGAGGTACAGAGTGGGAAAACCTGAAATAGAAACTGAAGTACGTAATGAAAATCTAAAAACAGAATAGGGTCATATCCATCATCCCCAAGCATTCTGTTAGGCTCCTGATCCAAACACTAGGACACAGCACACCTTAGACCACACGCATTCTGTTTGGACTTGTGAGTTTAGGGTTCTCTTCATCTGAAGAATAAGAACTATCCTAAAATATAAAAATTATTTAGTAGCTGATGATTTAGATTTTCCTAAGAAAAAAATCTTTGCCAACCTAATCATTTTACAGTGATGATCACTAGCTCATAAACTCTTCTAGTAATATTTTTTAACCCTAGAATAATTTTTACTTATTGTTTCCACGCACTTTCCCATTTCCTTTTAAATGTTGCATTGACTAAGGTTATACACTTATTTACAATATTGAAAGGCTTCATACACATGAATTATGCTGTTCTTTTTCTCCTTCAGATGATTACTAATACCGAACAATAAATATTGGATAGAGTTAGTCAGGGCTCTCACTCCATTGACTCACACCCTCACAGTGTGTGAAGTCCCTATGCTTTTCTCTTGTATGTAGCTCTTATTTTTTTTTTAATCTTCACCATTCCCTGCTTAAGGCCCCTGTGTTTGGACCATGAGAACATTATTTATTTATTCTTTTTTCTTTTAGTCATACCTACTGATTCTCAGGGACTACTCATGGTTTTGTGCTCAGAAGTTACTCCTGGCAGAGTTTTTAGGACCACTTCTAGTGCTGAGAATTGAATCTGGGTCATTTACATACAAGTCAAGTGTCATTATCTCTATACTATTTCTTGTCCCATGATCAAATATTGGAGAGAAGTTTCCTTCATGAAATTTAGAGGTGAAAAAAATTGAAGATGAAATGTAAAGAAAGAAAACTGTATGGACAAAGACAAATTTTGCTTTCTTTTTTTTTTCTTCTTCCTTTCTTTTTTATTTATTTATGTATGTATTATTTCTTTACTTTTTGGTGTTGTTACTGTTGAATTGGAATAGGAGGGTTCCACTTCAAGAATTCTATGCCAATTTAGCAGGTCACCAATGCTATGGCCAGATAATGTGCTCAGGTCCTTTAGTATCAGGGATTTCCCAGATCACACTGGTAATACGCAAGGCCACCAGGGTTTCACAGCAATGGTTAAGGAATTAGGGGCTTTGGGGACTGACCTGAGATTAGCCACATTCACTTCATG
>PVKC010045253.1:0-11485 GCA_004027635.1 Crocidura indochinensis | reverse complement strand
TTTGAGAGAAGGGGAAAAGAAAAGGTGAAACACCACAACATTTTACAAAGACATATCAAATAAGACATCTAGTGAGCATTGTAGCGATAAAGATATGCACCACATAATTGCCATGGTCTTGAGATAAAAAACATGACAGAGCGCAAAAAATCAAAGAGAAAAGAAGAAAGAAAAAGTATATATATATATATATATATATGGAAAATAGTGGACTACTACTTTTTAAAACAGTTTTTGTTATCAAACATTATAATCATTACAGCTTAATGCTTATGCTTTTTTGTGTTCTAAGTTACTACCCCTCCATCACCAATTAAACTGCCAAATATTCTTTTATTACTATCCTTATACCAGTTCTAGTTGCCCCAATTTTCTTTATCTCCCCAGGCCTTCTCTTCCAGTCACTTGGCTGTTCCCATTCTGTAGATCAATAGCTTTTAACAGGAGAGTATTCAATGTTACCACTTTCCTTACCCGATAACAAATAAACATCATTTTATTAAAACCTATGTTTCTGGTTGTTGTTGTTGTTTTTGTTTCTTTAAATGCATAGAATGCCTCAAAAATGATTTTCTCTAAAATGTTAATAGTGCAGAACTCTCATATTAGATAATTGCACTATCTTCCAGAAGTGTGAAATTAGCTTAATTGTATTATTCTTTCTGTTTCATGAAATTTGAAATTTAAAGTACAAATAATTCAGAATAAAAAATGTTTATTAAAATAATATCCATAATATTAAAATTAGAACTAAACCTATATGCATAACAAGGCATAATTTTTAGTTTAATTTTGATACATTCATGAATAGAATGTTATAGTTTAAAATATTAGAGTTTAATGTAATAATATATGCAAAGTGTTAAATGTATAAGATAATATACCATATGTCCTATACAGGATGATATGATAGAATATCTGTAGAAAACTATATGATTATTCTCATGAAAAGTCATTAAAATTATTAGTTATTTTTGGGATCATAAACTATTGCACAGCTAATAGGTTTTTCTTATAATTGTAAAAATGGGAAGGGCATTAAAAACATAAATAACTAAACATGCTATGTGATATAAAGAAATTTAATATGGTTGAAAGAAGCAAAACCTGTGGCCTAATAGATATGAGATTTTACCCATATTTAACCTTTAGCATCTCATTTAGAACTCATTTTTTATTTGAAAATATAATGCCTACTTTAGTTGTTTTGAAAATGAAAGCATGTTATATGTCACTGTTGAATTTTCTTTCTTCTTTCTTTCTTTCTTTCTTTCTTTCTTTCTTTCTTTCTTTCTTTCTTTCTTTCTTTCTTTCTTTCTTTCTTTCTTTCTTTCTTTCTTTCTTTCTTTCTTTCTTTCTTTTTTCTTTCTTTCTTTCTTTCTTTTCTCTTTCTTTCTTTCTCTTTCTTTCTCTCTTTCTTTCTCTCTTTCTTCTCTTTCTTTTGCTTTCTTTTTCTTTCCTTCTCCTTTCTTTTATTATTTATTATTTTATTCTTTCTTCTTCCTTCTTTCCTTACTTCCTTTTTCTTTCTTTTCATTCAACATCATTTTGCTCAGGAAATAGTGTGGCTCTGAACTCATGGATCACTGTTGAAAATGCTCACGGGAACATAAGTGGTACCAGGAACTAACTCATGTTAGTTTGTATAAGGCAACTTATTACAACCTTTCAATTTACTTTTCTTATTCCCTTTTTAGTGAGATAAATTCAGGCTTTATAAGAATTCTTAATTTTTAATTTTATTATAGATTAGGTAACAAGGTTACAATACTGCTAGCAAGTATAATATTTCTCTACAAAACTATTGCACCCACCATGACAAAGCACCCAACACCTTCCATGTATCTCCTTTTGTTACTTCTAGTTTCCTTCTTTATTGTTCATTGACACACTTCCCTACACTGACTGGTTTGCATTTTATAATTGAGAGATAACAGTTTGTCATATTTTGATACTCTTTCCCTGTTTTGTCTTTCTTTAGACCACAGATAAATGAAATAATCTGGCTTTTGCTGCTCTATGATTTATTTCAAGGATTCTTGAAGATATTTTCCTCTGTATCTATACCCACAGTGACTAATAGAGAATTGTGTTCTCAGTTGCTCATCAAAATGAAATGTGGCTGTCTTAAAGACTTGATGTGATATTATAGTCTCAACCTGTTTTAATTTTATTCCATTCTAATTAACCAGTTCACTTCAGTTCAAGTCATAACTGTATGTGATACACTATCAATGTATAAGATACAAGGATGAGAAGGAATACACCCCATTCATCAGTCTTATTGCCTGACAGGCCTGGCATATGGACACAAAAGAAATTGTAACATGAATGGCAAATGAGATACAAGTGAGTGGGAACATTTTAGTTAAACTCATTAACAGGTACTTGAAATAGTTCCTAGAGGGAGAAGTTAGAGATGATAAAGAAGAATATTCCTAGTGCCCCCTTTTTGTTGTACAAACATTTTAGAGGATTTTGAACATTATTTTTGGTGTGTGGGGAAGGGGTAGAGAGTTGGGCCATATCCAAACTCGGGTCATGCATATGCAAAGCAAGCAACATAACCAATCTTTTTTTATTTTTTTTATTTTTATTTTTATTATTATTATTATTTTTTTTGGTGACGCTCAGGGGTTACTCCTGGCTATGTGCTCAGAAGTCGCTCCTGACTTGGGGGACCATATGGGAAACCGGGGGATTGAACCACGGTCCATCCTAGGTAAGCGCAGGCACCTTACCTCCAGCGCCACCGCCTGGCCCCACAACATAACCAATCTTAACTCTGGCCCTTGGAGTTCAACATGGTCAGGACTATGTAAAGATTTGGTGCATCATACAATGATATGAGTATCTTGTGTAGAGAGTCAGAAAATATAATGAGCCACCAAGTGATGTTCACTAGCAAAAATATTAAAATTCTGTCTGCTATTTGTATTCTCTCTTATTTTCATGATCTATGTACTAAGTGTGCATGCCTTTCAACAGGGGCAGTTAACCAGGAAAGCCAAGACATAAAAATAAAAACAAAATTAAAAGGATGAGAACAAAACTAAAGATATTTGCCTGCTGCAAGGAGATGGAAACTAAAATACTCGTATAAGAACACTTTGAAGGAGACTCAAACCAGATACTTGTATTAGGAAACCAAAGGTGTTGATCTGAAGCTCTATTAAATTGTAGTAATTATATTGGCAATGATTTGGTCCATATAGGGAAGTGAACCAGGTTCAATGTCAGAGAGGCTGTTTTCTAAAGTCAATGCCTTCATTTTGGGAATGTTAGAAGAGCTGAACATAGGAGAAGTCTGGACCTAGAACATGCCTGGACTCTAATCATTTTGTGTCTGGTATATAGGGGAACACATGAAAATGAAGTAATAAGCCTAAAACGAAGACTTGGAATAGGTTCAGATCTCTGACTTTAGAACTAGAAAGCCAGGTTTTTAGATTTATGCATTTAGTAATCACTAAGACTCTAATTGAGAATAAGCCACATGAAAATAAATGGATTAGTCATTAAGCAAGATTTAAAGTATAAATTTAAAACAAAAATTTTATTTTGTCTTACTTGAAAGCAGACTAAAGTTTTCTTTTAGTAAACATCTGGAAAATAATCACATTTATTAATTTTGTAAGTAATTAGAAATAATGAATTCCAAATAAAACTAGGGAGAGAACATTATCATGTTCCTCAGTTAAGATAAATATCGATATATTTATCAATAATAATAATAGTGATTGATTCCCAAATAAAATGATCATTCCTATCACTATACTGACCAGATAGAATTAATCTGAGGACTTCATCTATTATACAGTAGAAAGTCAATTAAAATAAATGCTTAAATTATTAATCCTACATTTTCCCAGTAAGGAAATATGATTTGAAGTCATATTTTTGAGTATATATTTTATATGAGCTAACTGTAGGATTTATTCTTGAGAAAATTATATTCTTAACTTATAACTTTGTTAGTAAATTCATTTCATAAAGAAAAAATTCTTCCATTAATCACAGGAAATAGTCTTTATCAATTCTAACTCCAGTGCTTATGTTATTAATTTTAAAGAAGTGCCAGAAGAAGCAAATAGAGTTTGCTTATCTGAGGAAAAATAAACCAGGCAAGAGGAATTATCCACTCTTTTAGATGAATATGGTGGCCTACTACCAAAATACCAAAATACATATTTTGAAATTTTTACATCTTCTAGCAGTGGTTTGCAGTCCATTTCTAAGTATTAGGTGATTTAAATTACATGATTTCTCTGCGCATTTCAAATAAGGTTTTTAATATTTTAGTTTTAAGTAATAAAGTGCCATTCAAGTGTGTAATTTATTACTACATCTATTAATATTTATAGCCCAAAAATGATTTTCCTGAATGGTGGGAAAAAACACTCAAAATTATTTCTTGCCTAGGAAAAAGAATCAACAACAGCAAAGAGTTCTGTGACAGAAATGTATTTAATATATAATGTTTTCATAGGTCAACAACATAAAATTGTTATTAAATTATTTTTATAGATTTTTCTCTTTGAAACTTCAAGTTAGGCTTATTAATTGGTAATACTTGATAGAGTAAGTATCTAGATATATTTAAATGACTATATTAACTGATAACTAAATTAGAAATTTTTCTGTTGAGATAAGCATTTTAACTCAGTGAGTCTTTTTTCTATTTTAGTAAATATGATGTCTAGTATCAATAATTTTATTTAAAACATTAGTATAGGGGCTGAAGTGGTAGCATAGTGTTAGGACATTCGCTTTGCACACAGCTGACCCAGGACCGACACAGGTTCAATATCTGGCATCCCATATTGTCCCCTGGGCCTGCCAGGAGCGATTTCTGAGCGCAGATCCAGGAGAAATCCCTGAGCACCATTGGCTGTGAACCTCCATTTTCCCCCAAAAAACAAAAACAAAACCCATTAATATATATTTTTTAGTTTGGGGGCTACACCCTATCTTTCTCAGGGCATACCCCTTATTGATGTCAGTGAATCACTTTGACCAGAACTCAGGGGACCATTTTGTAGCACTTATTGAATCCTGGCCTTCTAAAATAATGCATGTGCTCTAGCCTATTGAGCTACACCTTCAATGCATTTTTCAGCTCTTAACGTGTGGCAACACTTTACTAAATGTATGATAGTATAAAGGCAACCACCCAATTTCTTAGACTTTATGGAACTTATATTTCAAGATCATGTGTATGCAGAGACTGCAGACATCACAAAAAAACAAGAACAATCAGTGCTGGTGGAGATGTGAGGAGAAAGAAACTTTCATTCACTGCTGGTGGGAATGCTGTTTACCCCAGCCTTTATGGAAAACAATATGGAGATACATCAAAAAACTGGAAATTGAGCTCAAAGAGGATTCATCTATACAACACCTAAGAATATATCCTAGGAACACAAAAATACAATTTAAAAATCCTTTCCTCACACCTAAGTTCATTGCAGTGCTATTTACAATAGCCAGAGGGAGAGAGATGGACACTTATCTGTGGGATTTAAGAAAAATAAAAGACAGTATGGTAATAATGCCCAGAGATAATTGAGATGAGGACTGAAAGAACAAGCACACAATATGAAGCTTACCAAAAAGAGTGGTGAGTGTAGTTAGAGAAATAACTACACTAACAACTATCATAGTAGTGGTAATGAGTGAGAGAATGACTGTCTTGAATACAAGACAGGGGTAGGAGTGGAGAAAGATGGGGATTTTGGTGGTGGGAAAGTTGCAACTGTGAAGGGTGGTTTTATTTATTATAACTAAAACATAACTACCAACATGTTTATAATCATGATGCTTAAATAAAAATATTATTAAAATGAGTAGGTACTTAATTTAAGTTGTATTAAATGAATTTAAAAACAATTTTTTCTGGATTTTTCTGGATTGTTATTTTGTTTCCATAAACATTACATATATTTTTCTCGTGTGCCACGGATTACATTGTATTCAATCCAGACTCAAAAGGGAAAACTTGTGTCAATTAATTTAAAGATTTCTTATTTCTGTCAATTCTTGGATCCACTACTTAAACTATCATGATGGCTAATCAAGTCTTCCTATCTAACCCTTGCTATCAGTTGTTATATAACTCTTGCAGTCCCTGATGAAATCAGGTTAGAAAATATTGTCTCATTTATTTTATTCAAGGTCATATCTACCATGTTTATTTATGCCTAAGAATATTTGTTATTTACATGTTTTCTCCGAAACTATGAATTCATTCTAAAATTGGTGGTCAATAGTGACTGTCAGAGAAGCAGAATTCAAATATACATTACAAACAGAAGAATTTCTTTTAGGAATAATGCCTAAACAATTGCCCAAGAACATGGGAAAGCAAAAATCTGAAAGATGAATTGGAGTATGAGAAAAGTACCTGAAGTAAAATTCCATTTTTGTTTAAGTAGACATAAGAAGGAAACTGTAGAAGTCTTTGCAATGTCCAGTCTTTGTAGCAGACCAGCAACCAAACTCATTACTATTGTATCTTCCTCCCTTCATAAGTCCTTCAACTACCGTATCACCTTTTTTTCTTGGTGAGTTTGAGACTATACCCAGAGATACTTAGGGATTACACCTGACTCTTGAACTCAGGGATTATTTCTGGTGGTGCTGAGGGTGCCAGAAATCAAACTTGTGTTCTCCATAGGAAATTTATATTGTTTGAAGGAGTGATAATTTTTAATAAATTATATCTTTATTTAAACATCTTGTTTACAGACATAATTGCAGTTGAGTCTTAGTCATAAAAAGAACACCCTCTCCCTTCACCAATGCAACATTCCCATCACCAATGTCCCCATCTTCCTTAAGGGAGTGATTCTTAAGGTTGAGAAGAATAAAGAGACTCAAAGGTCCTCTGGGTGCTTTCTAGAAGGCATGAAGCAGAGTTTTTTTTATTTTTTTTTTAATTTTGGGCCACACCTGGTGATGCTCAGGGGTTACTCCTGGCTAGGCGCTCAGAAATCGCTCCTGGCATGGGAACCATACGGGGCACTGGGGGATTAACCTTGGTCAGTCCTGGGTCAGTCGCATGCAAAGCATATGTCCTACCCCTTAGCCATCGCTCCTGACCAATTTTTAAATAATTGTTAACTATTATTTCCAGGGGGTCCAAGTGATAGTTAAAGGGAAGGAGTTTTTTTTTGTTTTTTTTTGTTTTTTGTTTTTTGTTTTTTTTTTTTTTTTTTGCATATGACTAACATTGTTTTGATCCCTAGCATACCATATCATTCCATGAATCCCATTGGAGTGATTCCTGAGAACATCCAGGAGTAAGCTCTGAAAATCAATGGAAATAGCATCAAAACCAAAACAAATAATGTATTCCATGTTTATCAGCAAAAGTAATTATGAGATTAGATTTATTTTTGTAAAAAGAACAAAAAATTGGATATAAGCTAGTCAATTATTATAGGGAAGAACATCATATCGAACATGTCTTTAGTTACCAAATGAGAGATGCCAAAATAATGATGTCTTCCTTTCTGCTATTATTTTAGTTCTTTGATTGTAGGCAATTTTTCCCTAAGATGATTAAATTTGAAAATTTCTCAAATGCTCATTATTTTCACTTTTCCTGAGATTTTACAAGTTAAAGATGAACATAACGTATATTTAAGGAGAGTGTAGCAGTTACCAAGAGATTGGGACTGGGACTTCTAAGAGACTGTACTGGGATTCTAAAATCTCTATCAAAAGTATTTATTTCTTTATTTGTTTACTTTTGACTGAAAAGGAAATATTATCTTTTAATTTTAAATTAAAAATTATTTTTGTTTAGGGGTCATATCTGGTGGTGCTTAGGACCTACTCCTTGCTCTGCTCTGAGTGAACACTTTTGGTGGGGTCCAGGGGACCATATGAGGTGCCGGAGTGATAGTACAGCTTTAAGGTGTTTGTCTTGCATGAAGCTGACCCAGGACCAACCTGCATTTAATCCCTGGCATCTCATATGGTGCCCCGAGCCAGGCGCCATTTCTGAGCACATAGACAGGTGTAACCCCTGAGAGTCACTGGGTGTGACCCAAAAACCAAAACCCAAAAAAACTAAAATGAAAATTAAATATACTTCACCCGTATATCTCTCCAACCCCAATTTGTTTGTTTGTTTGTTTTTTTGGTTTTTGGGTCACATCCGGCAGTGCTCAGGGGTTACTCCTAGCTCCATGCTCAGAAATTGCTCCTGGCAGGCACGGGGGACCATATGGGGCACCGGGATTCGAACTGATGACCTTTTGCATGAAAGACAAACACCTTACCTCCATGCTATCCCCCGGGCCCCTCCAACCCCAATTTGTATGCTTAAAACTAGTTTGATCATTTTATATCATGATTTATAGTATGATCAACACAAAAGATGTACAGTTGAATCTCCATACAAAACAGTCCAAAACTAAGTAAACCAAATCCAACCTGTACAAAGAACAGGTGGCAAACCATGCAAGCATAAGAAAAGGATTTCTGCTCTGAATAAGAAAAGTATTCAAAGTTTCTGCCCATCTCTTTATGTCAGATTCATGACCACTGTCTAGCAGAGTGGGTTTGTAAGAAGTGTGGGTGCATCACTTTAACACTAATCTCTTTGGTAATTTGGCTTTCTGACACCTATCTGTAAAACAGTGTGTGTATGTGTGTGTGTGTGTGTGTGTGTGTGTGTGTGTGTGTGTGTCTATCTGTCTGTGTGGATTAAGACATACGTTTCTGTTCTTCCTATAATGAAGCCTCCATTGATATTCTGTGTCTAGTTATAAAGAATAACAATCAAAACTGTGCCAGAAGATCTATTCTTCTTTGTGACAAGGAATGATTAATAGCAACGTGCCATACTGAACATACGCTCTATCTAACAAGACTCGTTATTATTTATGTGAACCATGCTAGGTCAAATTCTAAGAAAAGTCTAAAACTGATTAAAATCTAGAGAATGAGCTTTGTTTGTTTTTGCTTTACTCAATTATTTGTCTTCTAGAGTTGCATAATAAAGGACCATAATACTTGTATGGCTGTTACTACTGACATCAATAATCAAATATACATCCCAACTACATATGTTTGTAATCTTGGTACTTAAATAAAGATATTATAAAAAATAAAATAATAGAGAAACAAATCAAATATACATATAAGCATGTATATAAGAGAGCATGCACCTTTTAGTCTCCTTTTTTACACCACCAGAGTCTATTTTTTCAGTTTATTAATTTATATTACATAAACATAACATTTAAAATGAGTCTATGAAGAAATATTTCAATAAATACATTTTATTTTAAGGAAATTTGGCCACGTGAATAATTGTAACAATAGAAATCCCGTAATGACAGCATTAATAAGGATCATATATGGTATTTATAAAGGATGAAGTTGTTTACCAAAAAGAAAGTCAAAAAATCCTTGAACTTTTAAGATCTCACTTAATATAAGTGGACTTAACTTAAACCCTCATTATATTTTGATTGGTCTTATTTTAGTTTCTATACTTCAAGTCGTTCTTTACTAATTGAAAAAAGTAGAAACAAGTGTTCCATTTATTTTTTTTTTAAAGCAGTCACCTACAGATGAGCTGAAGTCACTGTGTGATTGTTTTTCTTTTCTTCAAAGTGACATGGATGGCTCTGTCAGATTGAGTGTTCACCAGATAAATGAATAGCTTGAGAATTACCATAAGCTTTCTCCTCTTGACAATGCACAACACACTGATGGAGATACCGTCGCCCCAGTTCCTGTTCAGCAAAGTGTCTCTGTCTAATCTCTCTGCAGCTGCATCCCTGACGCCAAAGTCAGTCGACAGCACCATCCTTCTCGTGGAAGAAAATGACTGGAGATGGGACAAGCCTATTTGACAATAACTAAATTTGCTTTAAGAACAATATAAAGTAGTGGGGTGGGGAAGCTAATCACAATACTGCCTTTTTTTTTTTTTGACACATTTAGTTAGCTTTTATAAAATGCCCTCCTAAGTTTCAGTTTGATGTGATCTCAGCATCTGGTAAAAGCTGAGGATTTTTCATCCCATTGACAGGACTCCATTAATAAAACAACAATCTTTTGTGTATAGTAATCTTTAATCTTATTTTGTCACACACTTCTCAGTAGCATTTCCACCCGTTTTACAGTATAATTTATGGCACCGAAACAACTCCTGCCCTGGAAAAGGTCACTCTGTCAAGGTTTACTTGTCTTTGAAGAAAAGTAATAGAGCATTATTTATGAACCAAAGAAAGCACTTCACTACTTTAATCAATTGGGTAGATGCTAGTACTATTGTATCTTTTGCTGCTCTCCACCCTTTCTCCTCCCCAACTTTTAAGTAAACAAAAGATACCTTAATCTTGTGGGATTTTTTTTTTATGTTTTCGTCCTGCCTTTGTGTGTTATAGCACTATGGAAATGAAAAGCCTGATGATGTCTGATATCAGGGAACAATTTGTAAATTATATGCAAGGGTTGATCTAGTCTAAAGATCATAGAACCTCTGGACAGATTAACCAGCCTTTCCAATATGTTCATTGCTTGAAATTCATCTGATGAAACAGAAGGCGATTTGCAATTAAAAATCTTGTGAATAAAAAAAAAGTTGAAGAGATTTGAAACTGTCTTCCAGTGTAATCAGAAAACAAAAGCAATTACTATGTTTTTCTACAGAAGATTCCCAAACATAACCACAGTTGGTCCCCATATGTTTCTAGAAACCACCACAAGCACAAATTAGAACATGCTGTGTGGGGAAATGAATTGGTAGTTCATTAGAGAAAACAGTTACAGTCTGAATAAATGTCTTCAATAAGGATTTAATTTAGGTTAGAAAGGATGTTGGGTGTGAGTTAAATATCATTAGATAGCAGTGCTGTATTAAAGTTTTTCAAAGCATGTTAGTATATTACTTGATTTAAATACTTAAATAAGGATTTATGAATTTATTGCTTGCACAAGCCATGATATGGCCTGTCAAATATGCAAAATTATGTTAAAAATCAACCAACAGTGACATTTATTTTAGTTCCTTTTTTTGGAGGGCTGCTACATTAGGCCATGCTTAAGACTTACACCTGAATGTGCTCATGGATCGTTCATGGTGGTCTCTGGGGACCACAAAGGGTGCCAGGAATTTAATATGGACCAGTTCCATACCTCTACAATGAATAATTATTTAAGAAAAAGAGTTCTCCCAATGGTCAAGGAGAAGGGTTATTGTAGTTAAACTTAATCTGTAGGTAAAATATGGAAACAGGAAGATGTAAAAAAAAAAAAGGTGAGGGTTTCTTTTATTTTTTTTTGGTTTTTGGGCCACACCCAGTGACGCTCAGAGGTTACTCCTGGCTATGCACTCAGAAGTCGCTCCTGGCAGGCACAGGGGACCATATGGGAACCGGGGGGACCGAACCGTGATCCGTCCTAGGCAAGGCAGCAGGCACCTTACCTCCTGCGCCACCTCCCGGCTCCCTGAGGGTTGTTT
>PVKC010045252.1:0-11449 GCA_004027635.1 Crocidura indochinensis | reverse complement strand
ATAAAAGTCTTTCACTGTTGCATTTAAGGCATATAGTGACAGTGAATTAGGACCATTCCCACCATCATTGTTGATCTCCCTCTAACATAGTTCCCACCATACATCATATAACTGCACGCTTAGCCCCCTGGACTACTAGTGTAACAGGTCCATTTTATGTTTAACTTAGTATAGTTTGGTTCTCTTGATTTTATTGTTGTTGGCTTTGGTTTGGGTATTTAGATCTGACCATTTTATCCCACTCAATGTTCCTTAGATCACTTGGCCCTTGGATCTCTTCCACTTTTGCTTTTTCTCTTTTCCCAATTTGTAGGATGATACAGAAATATAAGGGAGAACAAATGTTTTAAGTTCTAAGGTTCTATGAAAAAGATGAGAACCCATATCTAGAAGATATAAATCAAAATAAAAGCAAAAGAAAAGAGGGGGCAGATGTGGCAAGTTTTGTGTGTATATGTATGTCTGTTTGTCTGTGTCTATGTGTGTGTCTTCATGTGTGTTTTGGATAGGCATAGTAAATGTTTGGAAAAAGTAGAAAGGAAATTCGCTTGGACTAAGAGATACAAAGTGTCTCCATCCATGAAGACTGACCTTAGGCTCCAGGCATACTAATTGTCTGACCCCAATGTCTTACTTTGTGGTAACAGGAAAAATTCTCAGGTTGTTTAAATCAGTTTACTATAATTAGAAATTTTTTTTGCACAGATTCTAGATCAAAGTCTAGGATAAAGTCTTGCATTATGGTGAAAGAAAAAGTTCTGCTTAGTCACAGTTGCCATAGTCAGTCTTCTATAATTTGAGATCTTTTTTTTGCTCATATTTTTAAGCACATTTGTTGTATATAAATTACCATAAATTACTTTAAAGCATCTTAAACATTTCAAATATTTAAAAATACTGCTCAAAGAAAATACTACCTAGTGAAAAATGTAATATTTACTATTATAGCATTATTTAATGGTGATGCAAAAATCATAGTGTTTATACAAGTGTAGCTATAATATATAATTATGATATTAAAACATAAATACATAAAGATGGCCACATATGTATGTGCCATGCATGTGTGAGAAATAGACCAAATTAAAGGAAAGGAATTCTTATTGGACTAAAGTGAATGATAGAAATTAAATTGATCTTTAAACAACTTTTTTCTGTTCTTTTACCTATACTGAGAATATAGGGTTAAATAAGTGTATAACTGAATGTGGGTAAGAGAGAATTTATATAATTATTAATGCCTTAAATAAGTTAAAATTGAAAGCACAATTTTTCTCAATGAGCTTTAATAAAAATAAACTCTCCTATATAATATTTTCATTAAACTGTAGTGCACAAAAAAGGGAAAGAAAACTATTGTAAATTTCAGTAAGTTTATTATAATAAATTAATATTAATAAGGCAGAAAATATTTTTCATGGATATAAAAAATAAAACTCTAAACTAAAATGGTGTAGCACCTTAGTCATTATTTGGTAACACCCACCTCCACCTCTAATTATTCATTTTTGGACAATATCTTCATAAGTACTAGAGAAAATAAAATTTAGCAGGTTATCACAAAATGTATTAGCAAAAAATGTCTTATTTGTTGTTTGGCTTTGGTTTTTATGCTACTATCTGCAGTGCTCAAGGCTTACTTCTGACTCTGCTTTCAAAAATCACTCCTGGCAGGTTTTGGGCACCATGTGGTATGCTGTAAATTGAACCCTAGTCAGCCTTTTTCAAGACAAATGCCCTCCTCACTGTGCTATAGATCTGCCCCAAAATGTTTTAATATAGAAATCACTGAAGGGTTTTTCTCTAAACAGATTATGTTGTAAAGGACTAGCTATTTAATTGGTGGAAAAATAAGAATTTTAAAATTGGCAGAGAAAGAATCCAGAATATAGAAAGATAAGATCCTCTATCCTGACTATTAACAGAGAAGGGTTCCAAGTGGGGGGAGCTTAATACAAGATCTGAGTTACTTGAAATAACTAGAATATGAGTTTCTAACTGATTTTGAAGTAGGTAATATATATATATATATATATACACACATATGAACTTATCAATATAAACTATTGGTAAAATAAAGGAAGTCAACTGGAGAAAAATTACAGTGGCAAAGATAATTGAGAATAATAAAATATATGTAAAATATGATAGGCTTTAAGAGTTTCCAAAGACCATAGATGTCAAACAAATTTGAAGTTTTCCCTATATGTGAACATGAGCAAAAGTGATAGATCATAGTGAGAGGTTTATTAAAATGTATCTACGGGGGCCGGCCAGTGGCGCTGGAGATAAGGTGCCTGCGCTAACCTAGGACGGACCGCGGTTCGATCCCCTGGTTCCCCATATGGTCCCCCGTGCCTGCCAGGAACGACTTCTGAGCAAATAGCCAGGAGTAACCCCTGAGCGTCACTGGGTGTGGCCCAAAAACCAAAAAATAAATGTATCTTACCTATCAATAGTTTGCTTTTTCTAATCTTTTAAGGCTAGATATATTATATGTAAGTAGCTAATTTTGCTTGTTGGGTTTACTATATGAATTCTCTTATCACAAATCTGAGATATTAGTGAATCAGTAGTCTTATCATTCATCACTGGTTTGCATAAAAGAGATGAATGCAATTGGAATTGGTAAGAAGTCAAACTTTTTGTCAGCCTGAAATGACAACCTCAATTTTTCCTGTGGAAAATAAAATACATGAAATAATTTTTATAAGTATTCTGCTTGTGGTGAAACTTTCTAACCCTATTTCTGAGTATGAACAATCTCAAGATTAGTGACAAAATGAAAAACAGATTTTTTTAGCTGATGAAATTCCTGAAGAAGAAAACAAGCAAGAGAAGTATTTGGGACAAACCAGGTCCTTGAAGTAAGCTCTGCAGTACACATCTTTACATAAAAAATATGTGGTGGTATCATCAATCAGGAACTCAGAACACTGATTTTAAAAACACAACATAGAAAAAAAGATTTTGGCATAAATGTACAGCTACTCACCCAACTATTTTAACTATCTCTCACTGCTAAAATGAGCCCAGGTTAAATTAAAAATACTTTTTAATTCTGATATCAAGCAATATTGTTATTCTTAGAAATATACACTTATTTGAGTTTCATAGTATTAAATTACAGAAAATCCATGTAATCACCTTTGCTTTGTGGGGTTGTATTATAGCGCAATTAAAATTTTATTAAAGCAGTCAATAAATCTGTGCAGTTTAGTCTGTAAAAGACTCTAGATAAAAAGGATTTTATCTTAGTAGGATTATATACATTAAGATTATATTAACAAAGAATCATCTCAATTCATAAAAAACTTAATTTTAAACATCCAGATCAAGATAATTTTAGAAGCTAAGTTATGACAATCAAATTGATGTTAAATAAATGGCCTTTTCATGCAGAGTGGTTAATAATGATCACTCAAATCTCAAAATCTATTATATAATCACTCCTAGTAATCGTAGGAGTGTTACTTAGAATTATACATGATTTGATATAAAGTTTAAATGATTTGTATAAAGTTTATATAAAGATCATCCTAACACTCCGACTAGGAAATAATTATATTTATATATGAATACATATGATAAAATTCAACTGATAAAATAATACATTGCCTCATCATTAAGCTCTTATATGTTAATAAAACTAAAATTTGCATAATGAAGGTTATTTCAATAAATTATTTTATCATTTATGATGTTGGCTTAAGTTAACAAAATAACAATGGAATCATATTAACTTGAAAAATAGAAAAATATAATTTAAAATAATGTTTCTCTATGTTATTCATTAGTATAATTCATAATTACATTGATTTTATAACATAGCTAGTTAATGTTATAATAAATAGTGGTTCCAACATGTCAATTTTATTTTTCTTGTTTACCTTGGGTATAATTTTTGACAAAATTATTTGGTTATCTTAAGTGAATTAAAAGCACACTTCTCAACTATAGGGTTAGTAAAACTGAATAACCACATGTGAAAATTGAAGCTGAACTCATATATCACGCCTAACATAAAATTAAATTCAATGTGAAACAAAATCATTGAGATCAAACCAGAATACATAAAAATATAGAGTAAAATAAGTTTAGAACCTCAAACTGATGTGGGGCAAAACAAACCCAGATACATGTTTTCAATTATATGATTAATTTGAAAATCTATAGAAATAAACATTTTCCACATAGCAAAAGAAACATAGAATAAAACTATAAGAGATTCCATAATGGGAGAAATAATGGACACATCTATAAAGTAAAGGCCAAGTATCTATGATATATAAAATATTAAAAAATTTTGTCAACAAAAACTATAAAAGCACACTCAAGAGATTGTTTTGGGGATAAAAAGGCATTTTTCTGAGGACAAGTTTTTGTCAATAAACACAAGAAAAATTGCTAATTATCACTTATTACCAGGGAGATTCAAGCAAAGATGTAAAGACCAATGATAATGTCACTATGAAAATCTTTGTTGGCAAGGATAAAGTGAAAAAGCTGTTTTCTCACAGTGCTGCTGGGAATATTGTCCTGTTCTTTGATGTTTTGTCATTATTGTTGGGGTGGGTTGTCACACTATACTTAGAAATTACTCCTGACTCCAAGAAGCTTCCTGGGAAGCTAAAGGTTCACACATCATGTTCTCAGTAATCAATTCCCAGAACATATAAGATGGGGTACCAAAATCAGTCAACTTTGTTTAAGGAAATATCTTGCACACTGAAATACCTTCTTAATACTATACTCTAATAAATATTCTTAGTAATATATTTCTCAGAGGAAATAAAAGCAACAAAAATGCTGATATTTGTACTATTTTCAAAAATAATATATACATATAGGCATCTCAGGAATAATATATATACAACATATAAATGAGTATGATGGACATTACATACATAGCAGATTTTCTTTTGTATTTGTGCTTTTTATCTTTATAGTTTATTTGTAGAATCAGTTCTTAGTTCTAACCCATGAGACACATACTTTACTTTTGTTTTGCTTTTGTTTTTGTTTTTTGTGTCACACCCAGCAGCACAGGGGTACTACTGGCTCCATGCTCAGAAATCACTCATGACAGGATCGGGGATGATATGGGATGCCAGGATTCGAACCACCATCTTTCTGCATGCAAGGCAAATGCCGCATCTCCATGCTATCTTTCAGGCCCACAATACTTTACTTTTAATCAGACCACATATTGGTTAAAATCATGTGATCCTAAATTAGACTTCATGTGATTAGACAGCCATGGTCCAAACTCAAACCCTAGATCTCAGAAATAAATTTGACAAAGTTCTCTGCAACAGTTCCAGGGGCCAAACTCCCTCTGGGACATTCTTAATATTGCTTGGACACCAATATATGCCAGTTTGATATGTCATCCTCACAATGAAGAAATGTCAAAAACTAGATCTAAGTGCAGGTTGTCTTATCTCACTACCTAACAATAAGATGAAATCAGAAGACATGTCATCCTTTGATCTAATTTCAGTTCTTGTTGATCTGAAAGCCTGTCTGTACACTTTCTATCCTCTTGCTTGTATGGAGATATGTTTTATGGGCATGCATGTGGTCTATCTTGGTGAATGACCCATATGCATTGGAAAAGAATGTGTATCCAATTTTGTCAGGGTAGGCAGTCCACTTTGTTCCATGTCTATTTTCAAAGCTACTATATAATTTATAGGTTTCAACCTGTTTGACCTATCAATGGGTGACATGTTAGTGTTGATGTCTCCCACTATTATTACTTTACTATTGATCTTTTTTCAGATATATGAAGAATTATATAAAATAATTTGCTGGTCCTTCATTTGGTGCATATATATTTAGGAGCGTGATTGTTTTCCTGTTGTACATATCCCTTGATTATTTTTTTATTTTTATTAATATCTTGATTTAAATAGCTTGATTAGAAAAACTATTGTAGTTGAATTCCAGTCATGTAAAGAACACCCCCTTCACTAGTACATCATTCTGATCACAAGTGTTCCAAATCTCTCTCCTCCCCATGTCATCCCCAAAAGTACACTAGACAGGATTTCTACTTCCCTCATTCAGTCATATTGTTATGATAGTTCTCAATGTAGTTATTTGTCTAACTGCATTCATCACTCTTTATGGTATGCTTCATGTCATAAGCTGAACATTCTAGCCCTCCTCTCTTTTGTCTCTGAGACTAATTGCAAAAATGGTTTGTATTTTTCTTAAAACCCATAGATGAATGAGACTATTTTGTGTCTATCTCCCTTGCTCTGACTTATTTCACTCAGCATAATAGACTCCATGTACATCCATGTATAGGAAAATTTCATGACTTCATCTGTCCTGATGGCTGCATAATATTCCATTGGGCATATGTACCACAGTTTCTTTAGTCATTCATCTGTTGAAGGTCATCTGGATTGTTTCCAGGGATTGGCTATTTTAAATAGTGCTGCGATGAATATAGATGTGAGAAAGGGATTTGAATTGTATTTTTGTGTTCTTAGGGTATATATATAGCTAAATAATATGGTTTCTCAATTTCCAGTTTCTGGAGGAATCTTCGTATTGCTTTCCATAAAGGTTAGACTAGATGGCATTCCCACCACCAGCAATTAAGAGATCCTCTCTCCACATTCCCACCAGCACTGCTTGTTCTTAATTCTTTGTGATGTGTGCCAATCTCTGTACCATGAAATGGTACCTCATTGTTGTTTTGATTTGCATCTTCTGATGATTACTGGTGTGGACCATTATTATGTGCCTTTTGACCATTTGTATTTCTTCTTTGGCAAAGTATCTGTTTATTACCTCTCCCTTATTTTCATAAGATTAGATTTTTTTCAGCTAAGTTGACTCCAACATACTTGAGGTTTTGTGGCACTAATCTTCATGAGATTGCTTTTTTAACATCCATTTAATTCTCTATCAGTATTGTTGTATAGGAAGGCCATTTATTTTTGTGTGTTTATTTTTTAACCTTCCGCTTTGCTAAACTGGTAAAGCTTTGTCAGTGCCCTGAATATTTTGGATATTAGCCCCATATCGATGGATATTCAGTGCATAGTTTCTACCACTCAGTGCGTAGCTCTTTTATCATGGGCACTATTTCCTTTGAGTTGCAAAAGTTTCTCAGCTTTTTATATACCCATCTGTTTGAAGGAAATACACAGAAACCAAAACTTTAACTATAGAAACCTGACACCAACAAAAGCTAATGTGTGGAAAAAAATTCACAGGGACCACAGAGAATGACTCAGGGGTTGGACAATCTAGTATACCTGGATCAGAGTTAGTCTTATGTTATAAAACTTCAGGAATAAGGTCTCCTTATGTTAGGCAAAGCTTTATTTTCTCTCCATTTTCCCCATATTTTGCTTGGACTATGCAAAAAACAATTGGAACTCTCAAACCATTATGATTGTATTTTTATTCGTTATGATTCAATAATTTTCAAAAGTGTTCTTCTTTGCTTTATCTTCTACCTCTTTAGTTTTTCTTTAAATTTTCTATTCTTTATAATCATGTTGTTTTTGATTTCCAAATATAAATATATTATTATCAGGTATGTCAACTATGTAGTATATTTTATTTAAATAAATTTTAAAAAGAAAAAAAATATTCCTATTTGTTTATCTTTCTGTTCACTTGTATGGAGAGTACTGTTACCTCATTAAGTATATCTTTAGTCTCAATGTCATGGAGTGATTTAGCTATGTGGTGTTTTATATACCTTATGAATTCAGGTCTGATATCAAGGTCCTTAATCAATTTGAATTTGGATTTTACATTCGTACATGGTGTTAGATAAGGTCTGAGTTTGCTTTTTTTCAAGTGGCTAATGATTTGTGCCAACACCACTTGTTGAAGAGGGTTACCATGCTCCATTTAAGATTTCTTAGTCCTGTATCAAAAATTAGGTGATTGTAAATCTGAGGAACATTCTCTGAATATTCAAGTCTATTCCACTAATTTGAGGGTCTGAACTTATTCCAATACCATGCTACTTTGATAACTATTGCTTTGTAATACAGTTTAAAATTGGAAAATGTAATGCCTCCCATATTACTTTCCCCAATAATTGCTTTAGTTAATTGAGGATGTTTATTGTTCAAAATTAATTTCAGAAATATTCGATCCACTTCTTTGAAGAATATCATGGGTATCTTTAGAGGAATTACATTAAATATGTAGAATGCTTTGGGGAACATTGCCACTTTATTGATGCTACTGCTGCCAATCCATGACCAGTGTATGTGTTTTCTTTTATGTATGTCCTCTGTTTTTACTTGGAGTGGGGTATTATACTTTTCTTTGTATAGCTTCTCATGTCTTTAATCAAATTGACTACAAGATAATTGATTTTTGTGACACTAATGTGAATAGGGTTGTTTTTATGTACATTTCTTACCTAGTGATAATGATAATGATACCTCTATAAAGCACCTGAATCAATAAAAATAAAATATGCAAATTACTCTCAGAACTTAACAAGAAAAATATCTCACACCATCAAAAACTGGGGAGAATATATGAACAGACACTACCTCAAAGAAGAAACACAAATGATGAAACGGCACATGAAAAAAATGCACCACATCACTACATACAAACCAATACAACAATCAGGTACCATATCAAACTACATACCAACCAATACCATATCACTACATACACTACATACCATATCACTATATACACTACATACCAACCAATACCATATCACTACATACAAACCAATACAACAATCAGGTACCATATCAAGCCACAAAGATTGGCACAGATCACAAAGAAGAAGAATAGTCAGTGCTGACTGTGGTGAGGGAGAAAGGAACTGTAGTTCACTGCTTATTGGAATGCGTTCTAGCTCAACCTTTACAAAAAACTATATGGAGAAACCTCAAAAATCTGGAAGTTCAGCTCTCATATGATCCAGTGATACCACCATTAGGGATATACTTTAGGGACTCAAAAATGCAACAGAAAGCTCCGTTCCCCACATAGTGCTATTTACTATAGCCAGAATTTGAAAACAACCAAGAAGCCCTTCAGCAGATACATAGAAACTGTTACATACACACAATGGAATATTATTAAGCCGTCAGGAGAGATGAAGTCATGAAACTTTTCTATACATGGATGGGAATGGAATGTATTATGCTGAGTAATATAAGTCAGGGGGAGAGAGATAGGAATAGAATAGTCTCACTAATCTCTTTGCTTTTAAAAAATAAAGGGTATAATTGTAATAACACCCATAGACATTTGAGATGAAAGCCAGAAAGACAGACTTATGCTATGATTTCATCACAAAGAGTGGTGTGTGCAGAGAGAGAAATAACTACACTAACAACTGTGATAATAATGTTAATGAGTTTGAGAAGTAGAGCGCCTATGTTGAATACGGGAAGAGAGTGAGGAGGAGGGGAAATGAGGGGCATTGGTGATGGGAATGCTTCACTGGTAAAGGGGGATGTTCTTTTTTGTTGTGGGCAAAGTGAATTACAAATATTTCACAGTAATAATTAAGGCACATAGTAGTAATGAATGAGGGGCATTCCCACCACCAGTGTTGTCCTCCCTCTACTCCTGTTTCCAGCATGCATCCCTCTTCCCCATCCTCTACCACCTGTAATGTTAGAACAGCTTTCCCATCATATATAGCTTGATGTAGATTGGATATCATTTCTGTTATCGTTAACACTGTATTTTGTGTTCAAATCTGATCATTTTTTTATTTCTGACAAATGGACATATGACTTGGTCTTGGTACCATCCATTTTGCTCCCTCCATATATTATGCTGATCAAGGTTATTCCAGTAATGTGGCTCTATTTGAGATATAAGAAGGGATATGGGTAGAGTCTGTGTTGGTGCTATAAGTATCCCTTTGGAAGAAGAAAGGGGAAAGAAGAAAAAAGTAG
The DNA here is from genome assembly GCA_004027635.1 of Crocidura indochinensis. Classification (NCBI taxonomy): domain Eukaryota; kingdom Metazoa; phylum Chordata; class Mammalia; order Eulipotyphla; family Soricidae; genus Crocidura; species Crocidura indochinensis. The sequence goes on along the minus strand of PVKC010045252.1, from coordinate 1,529 downwards.
CAAAGCAAAGTAAAAGGAGACAAGCAAAAACAAACCAAAAGGAAACAAAAAAACCAATAAGCGAGTAACAAAAAAAGTACAAAACAGATTAAGAAAAAAAAGTAAACCAAAAACCAAAACTATATGTTATGAAGAAACACATTCCTCAAAAATAAATAACAACAATGAAAGAAAAAAAAAAGAAAAGAGGAAACCAAACCAACCAAACAAACAAACAAAAAACAGACCAGCAACTTCTTAAAAAAGGGTTCTGTATTTTTTTGGTTTGTTTGTTTTTTGTATAAGCACAATAAACATTGGGGAAATTAGAACAGGAATCCCCCTGGCCTAAGGATTTCTCCATCCTTGAAGCATACTGCCATGGGAATAACTACAGGCTCCGTACTCTCTCTTTTACACACCAAAAGGTCTTTTTACCTTGCCTCAGATTTTACACTCAGGTGTGGGAAATGACATCCGCCTTCATAGCAGAAGATCATGTTATTTGCATAGGTCATATGGCGAAAGCTAGGGGAGAGGGGTTTTTTGTTGTTGTTGTTGTTGTTGTTGTTTTTGTGTTTCTTTGTTTCCTTGTTTTTTAATGGTTCTAGGATTTCTGTTTCATCGCTGTTGTTGTAGTCAGTCTTCTGTGGTTCGTTGACTTGGTTTTTCTCAGATCCTAGGACAGAGCCTAGAAGGGGGATATTCTTTCTCTGACTGAAATCCAAGTACAAACATGTTTGTAATCATGGTGCTTTTTTTTCTTTAAAAAGCTAAATTTCTCTCCAAGAAGATAACATTTGGTGATGGTGGCTACTCTGTAAATTAATATTCCTCATTTATTACTATGAGTATATTTTAATTTTATGACATATATCTCAGTTTTTAAGTTATTAAGTATGTTTTAATAATAACCCACAGAAATTTGGAGGTTATTATGAACTATATTCAAATGTTCACATTATAAGGTATTTTTGCTTCATGTAACATTTGTAAATTACTATCATATAGTTTGGGCAGACCAAAAATTGTGGATATGTTAAATATATTTTATCATTTATTATGTCAAATATAAATATTTTTGTTTCAAATGTGGAGGCAGACAAATGAAAAATGAAACTGAAATACTAGAATGTAGATATAAAAAAATAACAAATTTTATGAAATAGATTTTAGAGTTTTTGCCATGGGCTTAGAAGTTAATATCAGCAAGAAAAAATTAAAATATGTATAAATTAGTAAGTGTGAACTGCTTCAACCACAAATGAACAAGGTTTTTGTTCATATGGGTAACATATCATAAACATCCAACTAAAGCTATGAAACTAGATCACCTCTATTATTGCAAGAGAAAAAAAGATTTTGGAATCTAACTATAAAATATTGAATCATAAAAATGTAAGTTTTCTAGTTGGGTTTATTTAAAAAGCAAAGTGCATGCATTAAATATTCACAATTTAGATAAACAATTTGAGTTTTAAATATTTTGAGAACCATTCTTTTCTTAATGCCCTAAATCACACCATCAAACATATAAAAATTTATACTTA
>PVKC010045251.1:0-11439 GCA_004027635.1 Crocidura indochinensis | reverse complement strand
GCTGAGGAGGTATAATGCATATATATGTCACCTCCTTTCAGCGCCCATTTCTTAGTGAATTATCATTGACATAGAAGTTCCTTTACTGCCCTAATTGTACTGCCCAATCCTGTGGCAAGTTTCCTACCATGGACCCATCCTCCTGATCTGTTGTCTTTCTGTTGTTTATTCTTACCATTTATCTTTCTTTAATATCTCACAAATGAGTGCAATCATTTTATGTCTAGATCCCTTTCCTTCTGACTCATTCTGCTTGGAATAATACTTTCCATATTCAGCCATGTATAAGAAAACTCAACTTGATTTTTCCATTGTGTTCCATTGTGTTTTCCACAGTTTCTTTATCTACTCATCTGTTCTTGGACACTTGTTTTTTTCCCCCAGATTTTTGCTATTGTAAATAGTGTTGCAATGAAGAAGTGCAGAGGGTTTTTCTGCATTGTGCTTTTGGGCCCCTTGAGTGTTTTCCAAGGAATGGTATTGCTGGGTCACGTGGAGCTCAATTTCTTATTTTCTTTCTTTCCCTTTTTTTGAGGAATGTCTATGTTATTTTTACCAAAAGGCTGGACCATCAGTGAATGAGAGTCTTTTTCTCTCCACATATGTGAAGAAGACAAACTCTTTACACAAAGAAAACTGATCACTCTGTTGCTTGAGAGAGGAAGAATAAATTATCCAGGGGCATAATGGAACTTTAAAACTAATGAACTTATTGTCATAATTTTTGATGGCATCATATATTTATGTATTTTGTTTACCTACTACTTATAGATAAGTAAATACTTATAAATAAGTTTATAGATAAATAAATGTGTTGGGAAGGGAACCCAAGCCATATATTAATGAAAATATTTTTAATTTTTCATCATCTTATTTTTCTTTAAAATTTTATTTGAACACTATGGTTTATAAAGTTGTTCATAATACAGTTGTTTCTGGTTTTTAATGTTCTAACACCAATTTCATCACCAATGTGATCTTCTCCCATCCATTGTCCCCACTTTCACACCCACCTTCCAAGTGCCCCCTTAGCAGGTACAAAATAGCTTATTTAATATCGCCCATTAATTTATTATTAATTTAATATTATCACTAAATATTATGTTATTTAATATTGCTCATTATAACAATGCTAATGCAATTATCTAAAAATAGTTCAACAAAATAAAACTTGTGAAAATTATTATATCTTTTTTTTGTTTGTTTTTGGGGTCACACCCGGCAGTGCTCAGGGGTTACTAAATTATTATATCTTACAATGGAATCATTTAAAGACATTGTCTGATCAGATACTGAGCTGTTTGTTGCTAGTTGAGTCTTTGGTGGTATGGTTTTGTTTATGATCTCAGTGGCTTCTATGCTACTTTTCTGATCTAATTTGGTGTGCCTTTCTTGGGCTGTCTGTATTGCAGAATTTAAACTTGTGGCATGGTCATGAACGTGGTCTTATGTTCCAGGAGCTTGAGAACTAATCTGCTGAGTTCAGGGGTTTGGCTTGATTTACGTATCTTCTGAGATTAGGTGTGAAGCGGGGGAATCTAGACTGTTGTTACATGATGCCAACTGTGGAATATGGGGTGAATATGCTTGGATTTATGGCAGTAGGAATGTCTCCAAGTAGAATTCAGAGCTCTCAAACTGAAAACTGGTGCACCTGGAATTTTCCTGAACTTTGCATCTAGAAGGATATTAACCGTGAAACAGCGAAGTTGGGCTGTTAGCTAGGTTTTCCTGGTGAGGACCCTTGGGTATGGGTTCAGCTGCTGGGATTTCGACAGGGCAGGACCATGGCACACTCCACTTCTGGAAGTACCCCCAGAATTTTCAGCCCCAATATAGGAATAGTTTTTGGGAGCTTGGTTTAAATCTCTTCCAAGATTTCTTTTGAAGATATAAAGCTGAACTGTTGTTTAGATGGTGGCAGCTGTGAGACGTGGGTGTGGTTTCTGGGGATTCCAGCATTGTTGGGGCATGGGGTTACTCACTTCCACTCCAAGGAGACCCCCGAGTTTTCATCCCCTAACCTGATGTACCTGAAAATTTCAACAACATGGTTTTTCTGCAGAGATTATCATGAAGCAGAGAAGTTGGGTTGTTTGCATGACCAAAACCATATATTTTCACTTCCTATTTTATTTTAATTGCTTCACATGAATGAATGAGCGAACTGGAAAGCCTGTCTGGAGTACAGGTGTGGGTGAGGTGGGAGGGAGGGAGACTTGGGACAATGGTGGTGGGAATGTTGCACTGGTGAAGGGGGTGTTCTTTTCATGACCGAAACCTAATCACAATCATATATATAATCAAAATGTTTAAATAAAGAAAAAAAGAAAGACCAGATTCTCAATTTTCTAAAACCTTACTAAAACTTAAACCGTTGACACCCTATTCCCACTATTGAAGAGACTTCTCAATTCACACCTGGTAACTTGCATTCTTGGTTCAAGACTCAGTTTGAATACCTTCATCAGAGATCCTACCCAAGATACACTCTATCTCAGTACTATATACTTTTGGTACTATTTCTACTTGGCACTTAGCATATTTTATTGTTTTATTTTCATTTGGTTTTGGTGGGGTGGAAGTGTTAGCTATACTCAGTGGTACTCAGGGATTTTTCCTGATTTTGTATCCAGTAGCCCCTGGAGATTGGGGATCATACGTGGCGCAGGGGATTCCAACTGGCATTGGCTGCACACAAGGCAGTCACTTTATTAACTCTGGCTCTGATTTGCTCTATTTGGATATAAAATTATATCCAATTGTTATTTCTCTTCCTTGGCGTCTTTCTCTCACTAGATAGAAAATCCCAGGAAAGCAAATCAATGGTCATTTTATTCATCAATTTGTCTCCTGAACAAACACGTCCTACCACTCGAGAAGTGCTCAATAAATCTCCATTGAAAATGCAAATTTTACTGTGAAAATCTTTTATTCTTCAGTATTGTAATGCAAGATCCAAAGTGCATCAAAATACGGTCTGATTAACATTTAGAGGTTCAGCATATATATTGAGCTTGTTTTTTTGTTTTTGTTTTTGGGTCACACCCAGCAATGCTCAGGGGTTACTCCTGGCTCTACGCTCAGAAATTACCCCTGGCAGGCACGGTGGACCATATGGGATGCCGGGATTCAAACCACTGACCTTCTCCATGAAAGGCAAATGCCTTACCTCCATGCTATCTCTCCGGCGAGCATATATATTGAAATCATATGCAAGGCTAGAATAATGATAAAAATATTTTCACCTAAATGAAGGCATGGATCTGATTTGAAGATAGATTTAAATGTTAGAGACTCAAACAGCCTTACAACCGGTTCCATCTGGCATGATCACTATGAGATGCTACCACATGTGATCAGAGAGCTTATAATAAACATTGTTTTGCAGCTATTATCAACAAATTCTTTTACTTTCTTATACTTTTCCCAATCATTTTCTTATAAATATATATGTGCTGGGAACTGGTTAATAATTTTGTTCTTTTGTGGTTTCTTACTGCATGTTTGACAGAAATAATAGCATAGAGAATCCATAATGCATGTTATCTAAATTGTCCCTTTAGTAGCTAAAATACTATTATATTTTGTGTTCATTTGCAATTTCTTAGTTTTTTCCATTTGAAAAGCACCCCAAAATTTGACATTCCTGGACTATCTTTGTGCTGATATCTAAGTCAAATGTTTCATTTTTCAGTTGCTAGACAACTTCTGTGTTTAGATACAGGGTGACAATGATAATGGAATTAATAAGCTTGTGTCTAGCTAATGGTGTCTTTCATTAATTGGTGACTAGGAGGAGCAAATATTATTCAATGTTTTTAAATATTCACAATGAGGTCATAAATTTCTAATAGACTTACAACACCAAGACATGAGCTCAATGGGACTCTTTTTCAGGTTGGCCCAAATATGATAGCAGCTTTATGATGTCAACAAGATAGTCTCATTAGATATTTTGGCATACAAATTCATAAATTAAAATTAGTATAGGTACAGAAGACTCAGAATTAAAGTATTCTAAGCTAAAATAAAGTATTTTTTACCTCTTTTTTGAAGGAACCAGTGGTACCATGAGTATTTCCAGTGTCCAAAGCATTGTCTTGGCCAAAATATGTAAAGGGACAAGGAAACTAATTTAATTTTCTCTCCACCATTTTTGAGAATCAGGAAAGGTCCGTTAGCATGCAGGAGAAAAAACATATATGCTGCTTTTGTGACTGCTCAAAGCCAAAGAACTGAAAAAAAATGCAACCAGAGCTAATAGTGAGGCAGACCTAGAGAGGGAAGGTAATGAGAGAAATATCATTTGGTTACAGGGAGGGATGAAACAGAATTGTTTGTTATATTCTGTGTATAGAGACAAGAGAGATTCTGAGTGGGGGTTTATGTAGATGAGGTAAGTGAACATTTCATATCACCCGAAAATCCCAATGACTATTTTCAAATTGTATGCACATTAGTGTTCACAACATACATACTGTATTGTTTTGTTATTATTAATATATTATTAATGTGTTATTTTGTTATCAGTGCTCTTCAATTTTTCAAATAATCTTGAAATGATTGGAAAGAAGATTATAGTACTCTGAAAATCATTAACTACTTTCTTTCCTAGCTTTTCTAGAGCAATATTAAATTTACTTCTCATCAGGTATAGACTCAAAGCAAAAGCAAATGCAAATTTTATTAACTTTTTATTTTGATTAATTTTTATAGATTTTTTGGAGGGGTACAGATGGTGATGGATTCTTTACTAGGAATCAAATACAAGGCCTCAAGTATATCAGGAATATTCTGTAGCACTGTAGCACTTTTTTTTTGGGGGGGGCCACACCCGGTGACGCTCAGGGGTTACTCCTGGCTATTCATCAGAAGTCGCTCCTGGCAGGTACAGGGGACAATATGGGGAACCGGGGGATCGAACCGCAGTCTGTCCTAGGTTAGCGCAGGCATCTTACTTCCAGCACCACCGCCCGGCCCCCTGTAGCACATTTCTAGTCCAATGAGAGATTTTTACTAGCTTGTTTGCTTTGGGTACCATATCCAATGATGCTCATAGGTTAATTCTAGCTCTGGTTCTTTACTCAGGAGTAACTAATGGCGATGATTGGGGAATCATAAGTGGTTCTGGGGATTGATCCAGTGTCAGTTCTATACAAAGTAAGAGCCTTATTTCCTGAACTATCTCAATAGTTTCTACCCCTATTAACTTTTAGTATAGCACAACTTGTCCACAACTTAACGACACTTCCTTTCTGTCCATGAAGTCCCTTTTCTTTCCATGAAGTTTATTTATCTAAGTGGAATTCCAGAAATAATATTACGGTATGATTGTCTATGCAATTGAGTTCTAGCACTTTTAACAACTGACATTTTAGTACTATTTAGTGCTCTGATTCATGTTTATTCTGGGAGGGTAAGAAAGTCATGCAATAAACTGGCATAGATGATATTGTGCTTACCTGCTTTTAACCCCTGAAGGAGGGAATAGATCTAACATTTAGTTGCTATAAAAGCTGCTACTAATGGTTCATAGCTTTCTCTTAGCTGGAGGAGACTTGCTCTTGACTAAGGGATTTCATGCTAAAAATGCCTGGAAAGTTGTTTCCTTCCAAAGGGAGCTTTTCCTACCCCATAACTGGGATCGGTGGATAAATTAATGAGTTGCTGATATGAAAAGAGAATGCTAAACAGGAATATAGAAAAATATAAGATTTTTATTTATTCCTTGAAGCTCATCTTTCCCAGATAAACTGACTTCATTTAGTGCGGTCATTGTTCTCAAATAACCTGGAAGACATTTGGAAGAACAAAAATCTCTGGGCTGGAGAGATAGAAAAGTAGGTAAGACTTTACCTTGAATGCATCCAATAAAGGTTTGATTTCCAAAATGCCTATGGTTTCCCCAAAACTTTTTCAGTAGTGATCCACGTAAGTCTTGAGCATCATTGGGTGTGACCCAAAAATCAACCAACCAAAAAATTTATAGGAGCCCCACTTACCTCCTCCCCAACAACCAAAGAGGTGGGGGGATAAAGCTTCTGGCTAAACAGCAGACATAGAATCTAACAGCTTAAATAAAATTAACTGAAAATGGCAAATTAAACATAAAACAAACCAATTTGGGGAAAGAACTAGAAGCAAGAATTCTAGATAAAACATGGAAGAAAACAGTCCTTTTAGGAATAGGAAGGGTAAGAGTTTAGTATTTTAAATATATTAGGAACAATTACAGAAACAGAACATCCACGAACTATAAGAACCCTCACATAAAACAACAGTCATACAAGTTAAAATAGCTATTGTTGAGGGCATGCCTGACAAAGGGAGGCTCAGGGCCAGTTCCCTCACATGTGCACATCCTAATCTTAGTGTCACATCTGTAAGGCTGGACAGGACCAACAGCTAGGACTTCACCTCTGTTGGGGACTGTTTGGCATAATTAAAAAGCCCTCTCACTAATCAAAATGGAGTCTCTGAAAGTCTGAGCCAAAGTGTCTAAGTGACAAGCTGCATGCTAGCAGATTATGGCCTTTTGCCGTTCGGCCGGTTGAACCGTGCTTCGAGCCCCATGTTTGGCGCCACTCTGCGGCCCACCAGAGACCCCGAACCGCGGGTGAAGCTGGAGGCCACGTCAGTTATTCACAGGTTTTCGAAGAGGATTTCAGCCTGAAATGGAAGAGGGACTGGGAAATAAAGAGACTCAAGACAAAGGTTTCCGATCAGGAGTCCATTTAATGAAGGAAAAAAGCAAACCTTATATAGAAAATGCAAAACAAAGAGAGTAGAAGGCGAGGCGTAATTGGATTAGCTGTAACTTTCAGTGGGAACATCTTGTTTTTACAGAATTGACAAGGTTATCATAAGTCAAGAGATCCACATTATCTTTGAGTAACAAAATACAAGATCTAATCTCCGCTTGGACCTTTTGACCCCTGTCTTTACAAGGACATCTTGGAGCCTAGTAACTCCCTCGCTGTAGGATATGTGATTAGCTCCTATTTCTTTAGGTCCAAGGGCAAAAGGCCATAATCTGCTAGCATGCAGCTTGTCACTTGGACACTTTGGCTCAGACTTTCAAGACTCCATTTTGATTAGTGAGAGGGCTTTTTAATTATGCCAAACAGTCCCCAACACACCTCTTTATCACAAATAGGCAAAGGACTATGGAGGGAAGAGCAGATTAAAGAGGGAAATATCCACTACCACATATTTCCTTCTCCTTAGCACTCAGCACAGTACCTTGAATGCAGAAAGGCTTTAATAAATATTAAAGATATTGTGAATAGACAGTGAGGTATCCCCAAGATAAAGTACTCTAGTCTTAAAGTAGCACAAAAGTGTAAAGACCACATTCCTTTGACATGCAGATCCCAAGGTCTTTGGAGAAGAGAAATTGATGTGCCATCCAGATGCAGAGGAGGATGGACCTCTCAGAAAAAGAGAAGCTAAGAAGACTCTCCGTGAATCAGGGAATATCATAGTCTCATGCATTAAAAGTTCTAAAATTCAAAGAGTGATAATATGAAGAAACCATCAGCAGTACAAGAAATGAGAATAAAATACTATGGGAAAGCCCCATTCAGAGGAATTGTATAAAAGTCACCCCACCAAAATTTGCATTTTGGAGATTGTTTTTCAAGCCCCCATTCTCCCTTAAACATGTATCTTGTCTCTACAAGATCTTTGTCTGTTTATATTTTCCACCCTGGAGAACCCTGTATTCTTTCTTGAAGATACATTTCCTCTCTTATTTCCCCTCACATTTTTTCCAAATAAGTCTCATTCCATAAAAAAATAACAACTCTTTCTTCACTGTTTAGCCTCCACCTAAAATTCTCTTCTGTGAGAAAAACAGAACATCTATTCTGAGATTCGAACTAACTTTCCTCTTCTGCAAAGCGAGATTCCTCACTCTAACCTGAGTCCATGGCACTCTGAGCAATGAAGTGTCGGGAGTGATCCCCTATGCCATGCAGAACATCTCCACTGCCATGCAGTGGACTCCAAGCTCAGCTTGATGGCTTCTTTGTGGGGCTGGTGTAGATGCTTGCATCAGCTTTTACTGGACCTGACCCAAGCTAGACAGTTATTGGAGTGCAAGTGATTGAAGTGGATCAAGCAGAGAGGTGAAGACACTTCCATTATTTCCTCTTTTAACAAGCTACCATCAAAGGGAGGAATGCTAATAAGATTTTAAATCTTCCTTTTTTTGTTTTTTTTTTTTGTTTTGTGGGCAACACCCAGTGACGCTCAGGGGTTACTCCTGTCTATGTGCTCAGAAGTTGCTCCTGGCTTGGGGGATCATATGGGAAACCAGAGGATCGAACCGCAGTTTTTCCTATGCTAGCGCAGGCAAGACAGGCACCTTACCTCCAGCACCACCGCCCAGCCCCTAGATTTTACAATCTTCCAAACACTTAACTTGGTGGAAATAAAAAAAATGGTCAGAGCTAAATACCAAATCCAAAGTCAATGGCAATAGAATCAAGGCAACCCAAACTACAACATGCTGCCGATGGCCAGCGTACTTAGACAGCTTTTTCTTCGTGGGGTTCGAGAACCTTTCACGGGAGAGAGTAGGACACAGAGCAGACAGAAAAAAGGAATATTATTGTAGAAATAAATTACCACACACGATGTATGGAGACTTGCGTCTGTGAAGACGAAGACAAGTTTTTTTAATTCTGCTGAGTGACTTTTAAAGTTGAACTCTGGAATGCAGAGTAATTTTCTTGGGGGATCACAGAAGATGGGAGCTGGTTGGAAGAGCACAATGGAAAGGGCTAGCTAAAATCTACATATTAAAGAACCTATATTGAGGGTGAAAAGGAGTTTTGTTGTGGGTTAGTTTTTGTTTTGGGTAAAAACAGGAGAAACTAGGTAATTTTCAGGGAAGTGGGAAGTTTTTGGGTAAGCAGGAGAAAACTAGTAATTTTCAGGGAAGAGAGAAAATGTTTTAGAGTTTTGGGAAAAAACTGAAAACTGCTTTGATCCTGAGCTGAGTTTTGGGAAAACATGATCTTGGCACCAGGGTGGAAAAGGGATCAGAGAGAACTGGTCAGTGGAGGAACTTTTGGTGGGAATTTGATACTGTCCTCCTTTGTTAGGAGGAGAAATACTGAGGCCTGATTTCTAATGGTCAAAAATAAAGAGAGATATAGTCACAACCACATTAGAATTAATGCCAAACTCTCCATGCCAAAGTGTCAACTGATTGACTTCTCTAAAGCAGGCGTTTTTGGCAAAATAATTCCTTTTTCAGGAATGCAGTGCACCTGGGAAGGCTAAGAAGCACTTCTGGTGTCTACCCTTCCTGAGTGGGGTGTGACAACAACAAGCTATACCCAGAAGGAACCTATTACATTAGCAATCCAAAGGGCTAAGTGTGGAGTTGTGGGATGCATGCTGGGAACTATAGTGGTGGGAGGTCAACACTGATGGTGGGAATGACCCTAATTCACTGTTACTATGTACCTAAAATACAACTGTGAAAGACTAGTAATTCACACTGGTCTCAATTTAAAAAAAACTAGGATATTAATATATCTACCTGAATTAAGATTTGCCTGCATACCAGGTATTGTTTGTTCTTTAGGAAGAATTCCCTAAAATTAAACTCTTAAGTAGTAGAGGGAAAAAAAAGATGCACTGGGAGGTCACTTTCTCTTCCTCACTGACCAGCATTCAGACACATAATCCATCCAATGTCAAGTGATCCCTAATGTAGACTGAATTGTGTTTTCATATCTGTGATAATTGAGACTCAGAGAATGTGAGCTCTCTATTAGGGAGCACAGCTATTGAAAGCAAGTGTGAAGCCAGAGACAAGTTTTCTTAATGGCCCTGTGCAGGTTCTGTGGTGCTCAATGGAGGAGAGTGAGTGCCCTGGTTAATTTGGAGGTTTATTGCCCAAAAAAAGACTCTCCACATTCCCCTCTCATCCAGGACTCTTCACCTACACCAGGTCATCTGCTTTCTGGAAGCATTCAGCATCTGCCCCATATGTCCTTCTGGCCTCTAACCCACCCACAACTGACGGCCATTCAACACCAGCCTATGGTAGATGGACATTTTCCCTCCTGTGCAGTGAATATGCACAGGCTTCAGGCCAGTCCTGGTTCTCTATGTCCCGTGTAGAGGGACCCCTACATCCCTTACTGCCCCCTGCAGGACAGGAGATAACAGCTATGATTTAAAGAAACTCAAACAGACTTGGTTTTATTCTCAACACTGGGACCTGAGATGGTTCAGTGACTAAAAGTGTCTTGCAAGCTGAAACCTCAGGTTTGTCCCTGATGTTACCTGTATATGTGTGTGCTCATGCAACTCCAGTAAGGACAATCATCTAGAATGAATAAAGTGATAGGTTTGATTTCTATCAGGGGAATGGTGATGCTCCAGCACAGAGAAGCCAGCACATCTGTCTGCTGTGGAAGGAGTTTGGCTCCAACACCACAGGAGGTCTCAAAGTGGGGCTGAAGCAATTTGCAATCAGAAACTCTCATTTGCATTTTTCTTAGGAACAGCTATTTAGAGAAGAGCTTTATCTATACAGGCTGATGATTCTGGAAACTAGAACTCCTTAGCCATAGACCTGTAAGCAGAAGGGATTTCAGCAGAGATGAAATCATGTAAATACTTCAGGGAAAACACTCTCAAAGCTGCTGCTCCATCTCAATTTTTGTAGCAGTCACTTTTTTTGTCGTTGATTTCTCATGACTATTTTACTACAGCATAGAAAGGATTTCCTTGTATATTATCTGGGTGGTCGTAGAACATTCCACACTGCCAAATCTCAGCATCCTCCTCCGTAAAGTGGAATGATGGCTCCTCAGGATTGTTGTGCAGAGATATTGTTGTGAAGAGAGAGAGTGCCCACATTCTACTGGGTAGTCATCCATGCACAATGATTATACTAATTAACATTTGGTTGCAGTGATGCAGATTGAGAAGGATCTTTTCAGGGTGCCATGAGCGGGGCTAATGTAAATTTGGTTTGGTGAGGGGAAGGAGAGGTCTTTCACCTTTGAGGAGACAGTCAAAATGATGTGATGGGACCCAGAGAGATAGCACAGTGGTGTTTGCCTTGCAAGCAGCCCATCCAGGACCAAGGTGGTTGGTTCGAATCCCAGTGTCCCATATGGTCCCCTGTGCCTGCCAGGAGCTATTTCTGAGCAGACAGCCAGGAGTAACTCCTGAGCACCGCCGGGTGTGAACGAAAAATCAAAAAAAAAATGGAATTGTCCACCAATGCTTTCCAAGCTTTTACAGTAAGAATGGTTTCTCTTGATCTCATTCTCAGCATTAAGCAAGTATTTTCTAGTCATAAAATTATCATTGGGGCAGGACCAATAGTGAGTGGGGTGCGATCGAATAATCTAAGTTAGATCCTTGGCATTCCACATGATTTCCCTAAGTCCTCCAGGAGTGATC
>PVKC010045250.1:0-11453 GCA_004027635.1 Crocidura indochinensis | reverse complement strand
TTCTGCTGTTATTGAAATGCCCAAGGCTGCATACACACTTGGTTATGATGCTTGCTCACTCGGCTGCAGTGTTCATCTCTTTGGTAGTCCCTACCTGTGTGCTCCTTGGGCTAGCACAAAGTGCTCACACATTTTGTGTCATGGTGCTCATCTAAGGACTACAAATGTTGGTTGTAATACTCACACATAACTAGCTATAGTATGCTGGAGAGTGTGCTGTCAAGATCACAAGAGGCAGGGCTATCACTCCAACACTCAGCTCAGCTCATGTGGGCAGCATCAGCATCACACATTTGCATGTCAGGTGCTTTTGTTATAGCATCATCCTGAGCCATTTCAACCATTTCTACAAGCGCAGTTCACCTACTGTAATAGTGAAGCAAATGTTTGTATTCCTAGAGATTGTTCCGACATTGGATCCTGGGGTTTTCTGCCATGGGAAGACAGTGGAGCACTTTTTAAAATCTAGTTTCTATTTCAACCCCTCTTCTGTATATTCCTTAATATTGCCTCTTCAAAAATTGGTATTTTTTGTCCATAAAATAGCTCAACATGTGGTGCCCAAGAACTTATTGAATCCATTGAACTCATATCTTTTATTGAAAGTGTAGCTATTCCTACCAAATTTCAGAATTTTTAACTTTAGAATTAAATATCAGGTAACTGATATGTCTTTAAATCCCTGAAAATATTTATATAAATTTTCTGAATTTGTTAGAACAATCATTTATTCAAAATGATTCTACACAGGTCATACAAAATGAACATAAATATATGGCATGTATTGTTTTTTTTATCCCCAGATTCACAATACAGACCCGGCAAGGGTCTGGGTTGAGGTGTATATGGGGTGCATTTACTGTACCTCCTCTTTCTATACAGTCAGTGTAAAGAACACAGCCTGTGATAAGAATTGGGAGGCCTTGGCATGTATTGTTTTAAAATAAACTTAAAATAAAAATCCTAAATATATTTAGAAAGAATACATAGAGATCATAAAGCAAAGTCCTACAGACATATTTGTCTGTATCTTGATCTTTAGAACTAAAGAATCTTGAGAAGTATTTGACATATGTAGAAAACACCCCCCATCTCCACCCCAATCATGAAGTTTGTGCTGAAGGTGACCTTGGCTATGTTACAGGCAGGGAATTCCTTCCCATACTCAAAGGTGGCTTTTTTGTAAATACAGCAAAAATAAATTAACCCAGGAAACCTTCTAGGCTGAAATTATTAAGAAATTTTATTGTGAGGAGAGGCTAGAAGTAAGGAAGATGGCAGAGCAAAAAGGAATTCAGGAAAGAAGACATATCACATACCCCTATGTTCTTGGTCACTGAATTGTTTAAAAAGGGGCCCAATGATTGATTCAGGTTCAAATGTTACAGAGATGCCACTTAGCTTTCAGGGTCTTGTGAATAGCATGCAAAATTAGTATGCTGGTGGGGGGGTGTAAATGGAACAATAGTACTGTATATAGGACATGTGCCATCCATGTGCCTGACCTGGGCTTGATCCTCTGTATACCCTATGGTCCTTCAAGTACCACCAGGGGAGTTTTGGGTACAGAGACAGAAGTAAGCTTTGATTACCACCAGATTTCCCCCTTCAACTTCCCCCACAAAAACAACAGCATGCTGACAACCCGAAACTTTCAATGTTACAGCTCTTTTATTTAACAGCTCCTTATTTAACAGCTCATGTAAGTTTTTCTCTGTGGACTGCAGATGTACAGTAACAGGAACATTTACATCCAGAACAATAATCCCAGTCATCTTTGCTCTTCTCTTCTAGCTTTCTTTAATATCTCTGTTCCCTGTCTATGTTGTTTGCTTCATCTTGCCATCTGTGCTGTCTGCTCTCCAATAGAGCCAATCTGATTTCCAGTGCTGTGATCTGTGTTTATATTTATCACCTATCCCTTGTCCTTAGCTATTTCTGCTGATACTACTTCCCTAGTCTAGAGGCTAGCTTTGTAACCAGTGATTCCCTACCACATAGTGGCAGGGTTCTGTGGAGTTTTATTTGGGCACCCATTTTTCCAGTGCTCTTCCTGGTGGCAGTGATAATGCTTTCCTATTGAGATGGCATACAGAAAGCCAAAGCTGGTTCTGATAGTCTCAAGATCTGTAATTAAGGAGGTTAGCTCTCCTTTTGTCCTGCCTTAGGATCCTTTGCATCTCAGCTTTGCCATCTGTGTCCTAGTTGTGTGCCTTATCAGCATTACCCTCATCACTGACTCCTTACTGTATGGTTGGTCCGGTGTCTAGTCATTCTGTCCTGTTCCTGCTCTGCCTAGTCTGGGATTCTTGGGCACATGACAACAGTCCCGTAAGGTTAGAAGAAGGAGGAAAAGAGAGAGAAAGCCTAGAAGGAATAAATGGAGAGAAGGAAGACAGAGGAGAGAAAACATAGAGTTACACACCTCATGTGGTGAAGACTCTCAGGAATAGTGTGTGCCTCAAGGTAAAGGAAAACATCATGGCACATCCAGATTTGGCAGGCATGGGAAACTGTGAGACAAGATGGAGTGCACACAGGAAGTTTTTTCAAGTTGTCAGGATGTTGTCAAGGAGGGACTGTTCTTAATCAGTTTTTGATAGGGCACAAACTGGTTCTTACTATGAAATTTACCTGAAATTCATTGTCAACCTTTATCCCCTTTACCTACATGGCTACTTCCATTAGTCATTTCAAGTGAGTATATATAGTGGTGTTCTTATGCAAACCCTCTTTCAATAATGAAACACTTATACCAACTACAGGAGTATTGGCAGCAAGTCTCTCTCTCAGGGCTTTCTTTGTCTACAAACAGGCTCTTTAGTACAAATCATACTCCAATTGCCAGGACAATTTTCTTCTGATCATGGTGGCATTATGTTTCTGAGATGTTCCTCATTACCCATTAGGATCATTTTGAAGGGAGATTGGCAGCTGCTGAAGCCTTTGTTGTCCCTTCATTGGGGCCTAATTTCTTCTGCTAAAACTTCCTTGCCATCATCTAGTTAGAGACCCTGAGAGCACTTGCTTATAAATGTCCTACATGTAACTCCACTTTGTAGTTTATTTCTTGGGGCACTGAACTGTGACATTGAACAAAGCCTCTGGAGGGTATTCTGGATTACTGAGTCTCAAAAAGTAAAACACACTATAATATAGAGTGAAACGTTATCATTAGAAAAAAATTCACTTTGCTTTGTACATGACTAACCTGGGTTTAGTCCCCAGAACCCCATATGGGCCTCCAACCACTTCCAGAGAATCATTCCTGAGTACATAGAAAGGTAATCCCTGATAATAGCCTGTCGGTGTGTCCCCCAAACAAAAATCCATTTTATAAATTTTCTTAGAGACTAAGCAGAGTCAAAAACATGCTCCAACAACAAATGTCTTAATCTTGAAAGAGATGTATACCAAGCTGTGAAAAACCATAGGTATATTAGCTATACAGCTAAAAATGACAATCTCAATGGAGAAGGCAAGCCAAGTCCTTGCCCTGCCAAAGCCACACCAGCTGCACCCACCACCCACTACCTCCACTTTGACAATGGTTCAGATTAACCATTCAACCACAGAACTCTGCAGAAATCCCAAATCTACTGAAACTTCACATATGCTGTTATTTAGGTTGACCTCTTTAGGAAGTTTTTGAAGGGAATGTGGCATGCCCCACTTGTACTTCTGAAAGTCCTGGCAATTGAAATCACATCCCACAACAGCTGCAATATCAGCCAGAGAACTTGAAATTCCTGGACCATGTGGCTTTATATGTGGTTCACTACAACTCCAAAATCTTTTTCAATACTTTCATTCTGGTAGGAACACATCAATTTAGACATCAACATTTATTCAAAACTACCTAATGATCAGAAACAAAACAAGTAATATAAAATCAACTGACAAATCACTTAGCAGACTTTCTGACAATGACATATTGACCTTATTGTGAGCTTCATTAATTTTCACAAATTTTCTTATTACTGTACTTTATCTTAATAATTTTATTTCCATTTACCTGTAAACAAGAAATGTAAAAGATATAATTTTGTGCCCGCCAAGGGAGTAGCTGGGGAATGGGTGGGAATCCAGAGTCAGTGGTGGGGAGAATTTTACATTGGTGGTGGGCTTGGTCTTAGAACAAATGTATTTATGAGCAAGTATGTAATATGTTGTCTTTAAATAAAGTAGTTTATTTAAAAAAGAGAGAAGACAGAGTTATTAAAAGTTTTATCCGAGACATAGTGGATAGTATAGGGGCTAAGGAGGTTCAAGTGCTGGTGGTTCATCCTGGTAACTGTGTGACACCACATATGGTTCTGAGTGATCTTTTAGCACAGGTGCGTGTAGTCTGATCTCTATCCCCAAAACAAAAATAAACAAACAGAAAACCAAAGTGAATCTATTAGTACAAGTGAACACATATACATAAAATGTACATATAATGTACCATATCTAATATATAAAAATATTCCTGGCGATGTTTCAGTATCTGGTGAGGACTTTCAATTGGAAAAGATCTTATTTTAACATTTTCTTTTCACTTCTTCCATAATTTTTTTGGGGGGGGCATCTGGGTGGTGCTCAGTATTCCTGGTTCTATGCTCAGGGATTACTCTTGACAGTGTTCAGGGGATGAATTATGTGTCAGGATAGAACCCACATAGGCTACATACCAAGCAAGCACTATACCCACCATACACTCTCTTAAGCTTCCATTTCTTCCCATCTTGTCTAACAAATTTACAGTTATTGTTAAAATTTGGGGGGGGGGAGAATGCCCCAAACATTATGTACACTATATTTGGGAGAAAGGGAGAGATCATTGGTGGAAAGTAATGAAATATATATAAAATGATTCTATGAAATCTACTAGAAAATAAAGAGCATCAAAAAAATAATGACAGGAGCATGATTTTTTAATGAAGGAGTTCCAGATTTGACACTTAGCACAGTTTGATTTTTTAAAGAAACCTTCAAGCACTGTACCCATGAGCAGCTGAATTTTTTAAAAGTTCCAGAAAATAAAATAATATTGCAATTATCTATGTCTCAGTTATTCAGAATTGATATTTATTAATGATCATATTTGATATTTTTATACATAAAATAAGACTTACAGTTTGGAACACTTAGTAATGTACAGAGGCCTGTTTTTGGTATGTGGCTGAATTGCCATTGAAACAATAGCAAATGTTTGACACCATAAATGTGAAAAGTCTAGGTACATGTAGTCACAAGCTGCGTTGGCATTTCTGGAGAACACTGAATGAGCTGAGTGAATAAATCAATGTTGAAAGCAGGACACACCTTCCCTCTCTATAGACATTCACCATAATGGAGTTAGGAAAGAGAAAATTGAATTCCTGACAGTGAAACTTCAGTGAACAAAATACCCTTTGGGAAAATAGTTTTTTTTTTAAGACTACAGACAGTAACATTTTAAAACTTCAAAATGTGTGGTATTTCAATGGCTTATGAAAAGCAGTTTGTAATTCAGAATGGATTCATAAATAATTTCTCAATTTTGTATACAACTGTCTATTGCAGTAAATATACTACAAAGTCATAAGAATTAGAGACACTTAGGACTCTTTCTAGAATTCTTATCTGACACATTCAATCAATTTAAGGTTCTACAGAATCCTTTGGATCCTATTCTTCTTCTTTGCACTTCCTCCTCCTGTTCTTATTCATAGTCTAACCAGCTAGATACAGTTAGTTATAGTCTTACCAGTGTTTAATGTATTTTATTTTTTGTAGTGCCTGGGATAGAAGCAGGTTTTTGTGCTTATCTGAACTCATTGTTTTCAGATCTACTCATGCTTCCCTGCTTGTCTGCTTCACCCCAATCAGAAGCAGGACTCATACTGCCCTCAACCAGCCCTCCTAAGATACAAATGTGGCATTAACCTCCTTTAGAGAAACTAAAACATCTCCTTGGCTAGCACGGACTGATTAGTTCTGACATTAAGGAATCTTCTGGGTCCCTTTGAAAGGTGTGTGCACAGAGAGTGAGGAGTCAAGTTCGGTTCAAGCTCTGTTCCATTTATTCAAAGCAAAAGGTGGAATACTTATACTCAATTTCTTGACAAGTCATAATTTTCAGACAAAGCTATTCAGACAAAGGTAATTTTACCAAAATAAAATAGCATAGGGGCAAATTGTTCGAAGTATATTCTGACAGAGCAGTTTCACCTTTTAAGATGTATTTTTGCTAACAGAAGTTTCTCAGTTAGCAAGGTCAATTCAGAATTGTTTTGGTTTTATGCATTCTGGACTGGGGCCTGAAATGTTAACCCTTAATATGTCTGCATGTAGGCTAATATCAAGACAAGGTTTGAGGGTGAGTATTCTGTAAGACTAAATAAAAAATACTTGAATGTACACAAATGTTATATCTGAGTTATTTTTAAAATGGCAGTTGAAGTAATGTCTCAATTCATTTTTATGCTACATCCCCTATTCTCCTGAATGCCTCATGGACAGACAACCAAAGTTTTTTAGGGCCCTAATGCTGTGAGTACAGTTTATGTTTTTAAGCTTCCTTTCTTACAGGTGTTACTTTTTTTTGTTTGTTTGTTTGTTTTTGGGTCACACCCGGCTGCCCTCAGGGGTTACTTTTGGCTATCTGCTCAGAAATAACTCCTGGCAGACACTGGGGACCATTTAGGATGCCGGGATTCGAACCAACCACCTTAGGTCCTGGGTCAGCTGCTTGCAAGGCAAATGCCGCTGTGCTGTCTCTCCAACCCCACAGGTGTTACTTTTCTTTTTCTTTTATTTTTCTCTTGTTTTTCTTTATTTGAACATTTTTTTGATATAAACACTTTATTTACTTTGACTGATTTAAACCATGCTACTATTCTAACATATAATTCAAATTTCTTCATAAAAATGACATTTAACTGTACATAGATGTATACTTAATGTATATTTATGTATATTACATAAACTGTATATTTAATAACTAATTCTTCAGCCTATGAATTACTATTTGAACATTTTGATTACAAATATGATGTGGTTAGGTTTCAGTCATACAAAGAACACCTCCCTTCACCAGTGCAACATTCTCACCACCAATGTCTCAAGTCTCCCTCCATCCTACCACACCCCCACCTGTATACTAGAAAGGCTTTCCAGTTCCCTCATTCATTCACAAGGTTATGGTATTTCTCAGTGTAGTTATTTCTATAACTACACTCACCACACTTTTATTTTTCTTAAAACCCATAGATGAGTGAGACTAACTATTCTGTCTGTCTCTCTCCCTCTGAATTATTTCACTCAGCATGATAGATCCCATGTACATTCATGTATAGGAAAATTTCATGACTTCATCTTTCTTGATGGATGCATAATATTTCATTATGTATATGTACCACAGTTTCTTTAACCATTCATCTGTTGAAGGACATCTTGGTTGTTTCCAGAGCCTGGCTATTGTAAATAGTACTGCAATAAATAAAGGTATGAGGAAGGGATTTTTGCATTGTATTCTTGTGTTCCTAAGGTATATCCCTAGGAGTGGTATAGCTGCATCCAATGGGAGCTCAATTTCTAGTTTTTGGAGGAATCTCCATATCGCTTTCCATAAAGGTTGGACTAGACGGCATTTCCACCAGCAGTGGATAAGAGTTCCTTTCTCTCCACATTCCTGCCAGCACTGATTGTTCTCATTCTTTGTGATGTGGGCCAATCTCTGTGGAGTGAGATGGTATCTCATCGTTGGTTTGATTTGCATCTCCCTGATAATTAATGATGAGGAGTATTTTTTCATGTGCCTTTTGGCCATTTGAATTTCTTTTTTATCAAAGTGTTCATTTCTTCTCCCCATTTATTGATGAGATTAGATGTTTTTTTTTTCTTGTAAAGTTCTGTCAATGCCCTGTATATATTGGAAATTAGCCCCTTATCTGATGGGTATTGGGTGAATAGTTTCTCCCACACAGTGGGTGGCTCTTTATCCTGGGCACTATTTCTTTTGAGGTGCAGAAGCTTCTCAGCTTAATGTATTCCCATCTGTTGATCTCTGCTTCTACTTGTTTGAAAAGTGCAGTTTCCTCCTTGAAGATTCCTTTAATCTCAATGTTATGGAGTGCTTTACCTACATGCTGTTCTATATACCTTATGGTATCAGGTCTGATATCAAGGTTTTTAATCCATTTGGATTTTACCTTTGTACATGATGTTAACTGTGGGTCTATGTTCGCCTTTTTGCAAGTAGCTAACCAGTTCTGCCAACACCACTTGTTAAAGAGGTTTTCTCTGCTCCACTTACAGGTGTTACTTTTCATGCTGCCCTCTCTCCAGTTTACAGGCTGCTTTGAAAAAGTTCCTAAAATAGTAGACAGCTTTTTGAAAAGCTCTCTCTCAGGCAGTTAGGGTCTTTCGAAATTTGGTATCTTTGAGGTCTCAGGATATATTAACATAGGCGATGTAGCCTTGGAAATCCCAAATTACTCATGAAATAAATTAAAGATCCTTAGCTTATATATAAATACCAGCCACAGGGGTGAGGTATTGAAGCCATGTCCCGACCTCTGGTCTTTACTTCATGGGACACCTCCCAGGCTTCATGTTGCATGTTCTGTTAATGTGAACTTTTGCATGCTCTCATGCCAAATCATATCTTCATGCCTTTAGCCATGGCTCATCCTTGTCTTAGATTGAGCTCTTTGCTCTTACTACTGTAGTTGGTTAACTCCTATTCCTAGTTCAGTGATTAATGCTCATATTTTCTCAAGAAAAGCATTTACAATTCCTTCTGGCATGACTGTCCACCTAATTCTATGTCTACCTCATTTTTATGTCCTCTTCAGAAGCTGTTTTTGGGATGAGTTATGTACAGTTGGAGAAAAGAGGTGGCAGTTTTGAAAAGCTAGTCTACTGCAGTCTCTATAACCATGAGGTCACTTGGCTAAATGTCTGGGAAGTTTGAACTGATTAAAGATTTCAACAAGCACCAACACAGTACAACTTCACATCTCAACAGCTTTGTCAGGCACTTGTCAAACCACATCTAGGTTCCATGATTCCAGTCACCCAATTTCTCAGGGAGCTGTAGAACTCAGTTTTAAATGGGAGATGGCTAGAAAAGTAAACAAACAGCTTTATTTAGACAGTATGGAGAGAGACACACACAAAGAGAAAGAAACAGAGAAAGACAGAGACAGACAGAGACAGAGACAGACAAAGACAGAGACACACAGAGAATATGTTAACTTGGACTTCTCTAGAGAAGAGAGTTAGAATTGCATAATATCTCAGTTTATTTGGTTTACAAAGAAGATTGTCCATAATGCCTTTTGTGCTACTTTAAGAACTAGTGACAAAAATAACTTCTTTAGAACTCATCATGGTTTTTATTCCTTCATGAGAACTCATTGCCAACCCTTCTACCCCTCCCTACTATTTACTTGCTTACTTCATCTGCATCATAGCATCAAGCCAAATGTTTAGTCAATGCTTATAAATGCTTGGTGATTATTAGATCAATACAGCTTGGATAGAGACTAAATGGCTATTAATTAAGAGGGTGAAGATGCAAATCAAAACAATACACCACAAAGACTGAAACACATACAAAGAACAAGAACAATCAGTGCTGGTAGGGATGTAGGGAGAAAGGAACTCTCATTCACTGCTGGTAGGAATGCCATCTAGTCCAGCCTTTATGGAAAACAATATGGAGATTCCTCAAAAACTGGACATTGAGCTCCTGTGTAATCCAGTTATACCACTCCTAGGGATATACCTTAGGAACGCAAAAACACAATACAAAAATGCCTTCCTCACACCATATTCATTGCAGCACTATTTACAATAGCCAGAATCTGGAAACAACCCAGATGTCCAACAATAGATGCATGGCTAAAGAAATTGGTACATCTACACAATGGAATACTATGTAGCTATTAGAAGAAATTAAGCCATTAAATTTGCCTATACATATATGGACATGGAGACTATTTTGCTTAATGAAATGAGTCAGAGGGGGAGAGATAGACACAGAATAGTTTCACTCATCTTTGGGATTTAAGTAAAATAAATGACAGTATAGTAATAATGCCCAGAGACAATAGAGATGAGGGCCAGAAAGACCAGCCCATAATATGAAGCATACTACAAAGAGCAGTGAGCGCAGTCAAAAAAATAACTGCACTAACAACCACTGTGAAAGAAAGAAATAAAATTCCTATCCAGAAGCCAAGCAGGAATAAAGGAGAAATGGAAAAATTGATGGTGGAAAGTTACACTGACGAAGGGTGGTGTACATTTGATGACTGAAACCAAACTACATTTTTGTAATAAATAAATATATTTATTTATAAATAATATATAAATAAAGATATAATTAATATCAAATAAAGATATAATTAAAAAAAAGTCTTCACATTCTCATTAGGCGGGTGACCAGCTCTAAGCTGTATGTAGACCTATTGCTGGGTGGAGAATAATTGAGATGGGTAGAAATCTTCCAACTCATGTCACCGATAGTGGTTTCCTTTTTAAGGAATAGGTGGAAGGTGGGTACTAGGTGTACTTTGATTCTTGGCTGAATCTCTGAAATCTCTTAGACCCTTGAAATCTCTGAAGTCGATTGTAATTGAGAAAGAGTATGAATTTCATGACTTTGACTTTTTAGAAGGAAAAACTTTTTAGAAGAAACTTGGGTAACTAATAGAATTGCAAAAATATACAACAGAAACGAGGGGTCTTGTCAGAATTTACCTTCCTCTTTTTCTTCATTCTCTTTCTCTTTTCTGTTATTAATTCACATTCTTTCTTATTTCCTTTTCTTCCTCCACTGCTTTCCCCTAGTTTTGGTCAACTCATTACATTTTAAGTCCCAATTAACATTTTAATAGTACTGGTGTAGAGAAAGAAGGCTGGAGGAAAAAAAAAAAACCCTGGAAATGCACAATAAATTTGAACTGAAGAGGAGGGCTGGAATTAAAAAGATGACAAGTAAAGTGGTTCATTCATTAAATTGGGCACCACTGGCTTTAAAATCAATTGTAAATCAAACACTTGCATTATGCAAGGCATTTTGCCTTGGAGCATAAATCTGGCACCATTGTTGCTGCTAAAATAAAGTGCAAGTTCAAGATGTTGGGTTATGAACCAAAATAGAAAATATATAGTGTTAGGTGATGTAACATAATGCTTTATCTCTCTCAGTTCTTTGGTATTGTGCATATAAGGTATTGCATTTTCTTGGTCATTTGTGAACTAGAATTTTCATAAAATACATGCAGTTCCTTGTGAATAACTTAAATAGCTAAAAATGAATTGTAAACTTTTGGCATTTATATCAGAGCTAAACCCACCAATGCTAGAATTAGACTACAACAGCATTTCACACTTTTGAATTTAAGATTTTTTTCTTTGAAGAAGTTGTTTTCTTTTCTTTCCTTCTTTCTTTCCTTCTTTCTTTCCTTCTTTCTTTC
>PVKC010045249.1:0-11438 GCA_004027635.1 Crocidura indochinensis | reverse complement strand
TTTCTTTCTTTCTTTCTTTCTTTCTTTCTTTCTTTCTTTCTTTCTTTCTTTCTTTCTTTCTTTCTTTCTTTCTTTCTTTCTTTCTTTCTTTCTTTCTTTCTTTCTTTCTTTCTTTCTTTCTTTCTTTCTTTCTTTCTTTCTTTCTTTCTTTCTTTCTTTCTTTCTTTCTTTCTTTCTTTCTTTCTATTTCCTGGCAATACAAACCCTCCATAAACAAATCCACTAAGAATGACGTTTCCTCCCTATTTCTCTGCTAAATAATCTGGCTTGGCCTTTTGAAGATTGCTTAAAATAGGTTAAGTCTTCTCCCTTTCCTCCCTCTCCAGTTCCTCTCACCCTCTCATTAGTGTTCTGAACTGAATGTGAGTATTCCTTTTCACTTCCAAGAGCTTCAAAGGACTTCTTCCAACACTGGCCTAGGCTTTTGAGCACAGACTTAATGATTTTCCAAAGAAACTAAAACCCTGGTGATCTTGGGAGTTGTGGAGGTGTTGGGTCCCTTCCTGGTGATGATCAGGGTCGACTCATGGCTCTGTACTTGATCACTCAGGCAGAGCTCAGTGGGAATCTGATGCAATGTGAGGGATGAAACTAGGTTTCTCAGTGTACAAGCCAAGTGCCTTAATCGCCAACCCGAACCCTAGTTTCTGGAAATAAGGGTTCAGCAAGTCACATGGACATTACTTCTCACTCTTTTTGGGGGGGGGCACAACTGGCAGTACTCAGGGCTTATTCTTGGTTTTGCATCCAGACATCACTACTAGCAGTGTTCAGGGAACCATATGGTGTGCTAGAGATCAAATCTACACACTAGGTAAATGTCCTATATGCTGTACTATCACTCCAGCTTTCCCACTACTCACTCTTTTAACTTTAACTGCCAAAAATTAACTCAACAGTTAAGTCAAAGGTTATTTCTTTGATTTACAATACACAAATGAAAATCTCTGGTGACTGTGTGATAGTACAGTGGGTAGGGTACTTGCCTTGAAAGTGGCCAACCCAGATTCTATTTCCTGTATTCCAAACAGTCCTCTGGAGCACTGACAAGAGTGATTCCTGAGTGCAGAGTCAGGAGTAACCCTGGAGCATGACTGGGTGTAATCCAAAAACCAAAAAAAAAATAAAGAAAATCTCCATGCAGTGATGAACTTGGGGTTCTGGAATCATAAACTGGAGAATCTTATTCTGACTAGCCTCAGCTGCTCTTTGCTTGCTGGATTGGGCTTTTCTCTCCAAACCCAACGGACTTGATACCCACAATGGCACCATTCATTTCAGCACCCATGAGGAGAGGAACTTCTCTTTTCTTCTGCCAGAGGTACAAATCAGACAGCTGTGATAGGCGTTCTGGCTCACATCCTTCTGCGCCTGGCTTCGAGGTCTAAAGGGAGGGGTCTAGGGTATGGGCCTAGTTCCATGGGCCAGAAAATCGAGCCATGGAGCTTGGTAATTTGGAGGCCATTGTCATCTGTAATTTTATCATGTGAAGCAATTCCCCAGAGAATGATGAGGTGGGAGCACAAGTATAAATATAAAGAGGGGGAAGCAATGTTGAACACAAGCAACTGAAAAATGCTCATTACAAAGGTCTGAGAGAAAAAAATCACTAAGCTCATTTCCACCATCCTCTGTACAACCACACACCTTAGGAAACCCAGGAACTCCATTACTTTACCAGCATTGTTTATAGTATTTACCTGACATCCTGTGGGTGTCACTTGAATCAGTAGTTCCAAGCAGTCATCCCTGAATAGAAATATATAACTTGGAGAAGTAGGAAATTTATGTTTCTTCAGTTCCTATGTACACCAGTTTATAAGCCAGGGTTTTTGCAAGTTTGCTAATTATAGTGGTTTGCCCTCCAAACAAAAACAGAAACCCTGAGCCACAATTGCTGCCATACATGTAGCAGTTTCTGTTGGCAGCTTCACACACCACCTACATTATCCATCATCTACCATAATGTGGCTTGAACATTCACAGCAAACAGGTTACTCCTTTCAGGGATAGAAATTCATCGACCCAAGGTCACACTAGTCTTGATTCTTTTTATTCCTCCTTTATGGAAACCTAGTTCCTACTCTCCAGCAGCTGTAGCCCCTGGGAACTTACTTGGAATGGAAATCCTCATACTTTATTCCACACCTTGTAAGTGGGAAAAGGATTGAGAGCAACAAGACCTAAGTTTTTCATAAGCAGTTCAAGAGATTGCTATACCCTTTTGCCTTTGGTTGTGCCTGATGTTCCATTGTCAAACTAACCATAGAGCTCTGCATGAGGGCTTTCTCATGTTGTCTTCTGCTCATGAGTGTCCCATTATCTGCATAAAAGTTATAGGCCATTCACGCACTTAACAATTTTATCTTTTTAAAGTATTGCCTACTAATATATGCATTGTTGTGCTTCTTCTTTAGTGAGCATTAATAAGCCAAACATAGTACAAAATCTCTACTATATATAGTGTATATATATATATATTTTGGTTTTTGTTTTGGGGCCACACCCATTGATGCTCAGGGGTTACTCCTGGCTATGCACCCAGAAATCGCTCCTGGCTTTGGGGGACTATATGGGACTCCGGAGGATCGAACTGTGGTCCATCCTAGGCTAGCACTTGCAAGGCAGACGACTTACTTCTAGCATCACTGCTTGGGCCCCTATACTCAGGTTATTATAACAAAGCCACATAGACTGGGAGGCTTAACCAAATGGGTTTGGTCACAAGTCCATAGACTGCTGTGGACTGGTAGGTGTGCACGTGTTAAAAGGCAGAAAACCACTGGCAATGAAATTGATTTCTCATATATCTGAAGGTTAGAAATCTGAGTTCCAAGTGCTGGCTGGTCTGGTCTCTGGGGAATTTTCTTTTCTGTCTTTAAGAACACAGTTTCCTGCCTTGTCCTCGAATTGTGGGGGAAAAACCATCTCTGTCACTTCCTCTTCTAAAACCATCTCCATGACCTCATCTAACCCCAGTCATCTCCCACAAAGGGAATTTAGGGTTTAGAGCTTCCATATGAATTTTAAAACATGTTTCAATCCATATCTTGCTTGATTATATCAAGTCCCCCACAAAGTCTAAAATAAGCAGCATTAAGCCCATTGAGTGTTAAGTTACCTGAAGTTTCAAGACATGAAAGAAACTGTTTGAGATTGCTGGCTGGCATAGTCTTGCTGGGGGATTCAATCCCCAGACTTAATCCACTACTGCTGACTTTCACACATATCTCCATTTCCCCTAATCCTTAGAACTCCAAACAAACAACAAACCAAGCTGGATCATGCATGCATCAGTTCTCTCCTATTGTTAGGATACAATGAGTCTCAGAAAACAAATACAACTTCTCTTTCTTTCCTAAACAAATTCACTGCTTAAAATCTTCCTTTATGGCCCCTTGACCATTACTTACTTTTTTTTTTTTTTTGAAGTCAATTTTTTCCGTATAAAATGGGAAGCACAAGAGGACTATCTAAGAGAGCTGTTACAAAGACAAAATGGGTCAGTTGAAGAAACTCTGAAGAGACAAGAGGTCTACAGTCACTTAATTTCATATAGTCCTGGAACTTTCTATAGGAGTTTAGATGACGCTCCTTCTATTTTCTCACTGTATCTCAAGGCATCCATTCTCCAGGATTACGCAGCAAGACACGAACCATAGGGCAAAGGCTACACTATCATAAAAACAGTGACCACTAGCCACAGGACCCAGAATATTCCTGTTGATCCAGGTGCTATCAACTATTTGAGCTACAGTTCCACCATGATATTCCATCCCTATGTTGACCCTGAAATCCTACAGGACATTTGGTAGGAAAGGAAGAAGATGTCTAGCAAGCAAAAAACCATGAGAGATTCTAAGAGTGCTAAGCAATCATGACCCAACCAGCCTCAGTGCATTTTCACCAGCAAGAATATAGTCAGTCCTGCTTTGGGATTCCTTTACTGACTCAAAATCTGAGACCGGTGAGGAATGGGGGAACCATCCTGCATAGCCACTGGCCCCACATCATAGCAACTTCAGTAACTGGTTGTCCTTGGATACTAGGTATAGCCCTGGTAACCCCAGAGTAGCTCCAATAGCTTGAGCAAGGCTAACCTCACTGAATATCCCAAAGAAACTAATTTTGATAAACATTGTCAGCATGATGACCCTGGAGAAGCTCAAGGACCAAGACACTTTGGTGCTGTGATAGGGCATGTTCAGCCACACTGCAGTCTGAGACCTTGTGTTTGGTGATACTGGCCTGAATCTTCAGGAAACAAATCCAACTGATGGGACACTCATTCACAAACATGCTTATATAGTACTGGATACAAATTTCTTAGGATTATGCAGTTCCCTTTAAATGCACTCTATAATGAATTGCCACACTTTTTCTTTTTTTGTTTTGTTTTTTGTTTTTTGTTTTTGGGCCACACCCGGTGACGCTCAGGGGTTACTCCTGGCTATTCGCTCAGAAGTCGCTCCTGGCAGGCATGGGGAACCGAGGGATCGAACCGAGGTCCGTCCTAGGTTAGCACAGGCAAGGCAGGCACCTTACCTTCAGCGCCACCACCCGGCCCCGCCACACTTTTTCATTTTATTGTCTTTAATTATTTTTAATTTGGGGGGATTGTCTATTTTGTTGATATTGTGGCCAATTGGGGCGAGATGCCTGGGGTGATATTTGTACTAAGGTAAGATCTATCAAGCCACCTTAAGAGCAGTTACAGAGTTGAATGATCCCAGCTCAAATCCTGGATGTGCTACCTTCTAATCTGTAGAACTCATGCCTCAGTTTTCTCTTTTTGTAAAATGAAGATATAAGTAGCTATTAATCCCATGTAGGTGTTCCCCAGATTACTAAAACATGAAATAAACTCAAATGGGCCTGTCATTCATTGATATATAGGAGGGTGAATTAAAGTCATACAGTGAATTTTCCCCCGAGAGTTGGGGGGGGGGGTGGAGTGGATTTTGATTGGACCACAACTGGCAGTGCTCAGAGACTACTCTTACTTCTTTGTTTGAAGGGACAGAAGTGGGAAATCTTTCCTGGTGGTGCTCAGGGAACTGTCAGGAGTGCCAGGGATGAACCAGAAATGATCTTATATATAACAAGGGACTTAACCCTGTACATTCTTTTCAGCTTTCTAGATGATTGTTTCACTCTCTGCTCCTTCTTCTAATTGGAAACCAAAAAGTGTCATGAGCACAGTCCCTCCCATCAAGTTAAGATTCACAGTTGCAACAGCAACTCATCTGCCAAGAGACACAAAGACAGCCAAAAGAAAATAAAAGACATTATTGTAATAATACCCAGAGATAACAGAGATGACGGCTGAAAGGACTGGACACAATATGAAGCTTACCACAAAGAGTGTTGAGTGCAGTTAGAGGAAGAATTACACTGACAACTATCATGACAATGATGAGTGAAACAGAATGCCTGTCTCGAATAAAGGGTTGGGGAAGGGGGGCCGGCAAGGTGGCGCTAGAGGTAAGGTGTCTGCCTTGCAAGTGCTAGCCAAGGAAGGACCGCAGTTCGATCTCCCAGCGTCCCATATGGTCCCCCAAGCTAGGGGCGATTTCTGAGCGCTTAGCCAAGAGTAACCCCTGAGCATCAAACGGGTATGGCCCGAAAAACCAAAACAAAAAAAAAAAAAAAGGAAAAAGGGGTGGGGGAGGAGGATGGGGGGCATTAGTGGTAGGAAGGTTGCACTGGTGAAGGGGGGTGTTCTTTTTTATAACTTAAATTCAACTATAATCATGTTTATAATCATGGTGCTTAAATAAAGATATTATTAAAAAGAAAAAAAGAAAGTTCTCCAACTAGATTGCAGGGGATCCATTGGAAACCCAAACAACTTTTCTGCCCCTCTTGCCAGAGCTAGAGACTACATTGATGTTGGCCTCTGCTTCCTTGATTCTTCCTTCTCAAACTTCTGCTCTGACTCACTCACATCAGTTTTCAGGGTGTTAGAAGCCTAGATGCCCTTATTTCTAACTCTCTCTCTCTCTCTCTCTCTCTCTCTCTCTCTCTCTCTCTCTCTCTCTGCTTTAGCACAAAATCTTGGAATGGATTTGGCAGAACTGAATCTGACTGGGTTAGCCACATTAAAAAAAGAAAGAGTAGTGGCCAGGTGAAGATGCACTTTCCCTTAGCTAACGTAATGCAGGCATGTTAATAGGTGAGGGCACAAGTTTTCTTACCCCAAACCCAGGACTGCAGCTGCATTGCTTTCCCAAGCAGTCTATGTAGGCCAAATAACTGCCAGTCTCATCTTTCCTTATGCAGCTCTTCTGTTCTCTTCCATTCTCATCTGACCTCTAGTTGGTCAAGTCTCAACATTGATGTCTCCTCTTTTGAGAACCTTTGCAGATTGCTTTATCCAAGTGCTCTACCCTTCTCTACCCCTTCCAGCTCTTTTGTCTTGAGCCACTTGGTTTGCTTTGTTATTTTTTCTCTTCATAACATCATCCATAATTTATGATCATTTCATTTGTTAGTTTGCCTCACTTTTTTTTTTGTCTTGTCAGCCCCTCTGGAATCCAAGCTTTATCAAAACAGGCACAACACAAAAGCCTCCACAGGGACAAGCAGTTCCTGGTATTCCCAATAAATAGTTTAAAATAAATGATTGATTGACATATTCACCCATTGTGTGACCTTCAGAAAAGCCACTTAATTATTATGAGCTGTATGAACCTGTAAGGCAAACATTGGGGCCTAAAGATAAGTCAGTGTTGGAGCACGTGCTTTCAAGCCTCAGGCCCTGAGTTTGGTTCTTGGCACTGTCCCACATGCCATGTGTGTGGTCCCTGGAACACACACACAAAAAAAAAAGCATGTGATGTCTGGCACACTGCAATCATGAGTATTTGCTACTGCAACTCTCAATTGTTGCAGCAAGAAATGCATAAAGGAAAGGGAAAAGGAAACATAAACTAACAATTTAAGACTACATAAAGGATCTGTTGAAACTTGCTCTAACTTTCTCCGTATTAGTCATGATAACCAATGTTATCTCAGTGTAAAATATCTCAACTTAACAATAGCAGTTGAGCCTTGGACACTGAAATTGTTTTAAAATGTCAAGTACCAAAGGATAATAGTGAAGGGACATTGACACTGGTGGCAAGTGTGGTATTGAACTCCATATGTCTAAAACCCTATTTTTAGATCAGAGATAGCTCAGTGGCAAAAATATCTGCTTTATAAGCCTGAGGTCTGAGAGTTCAGTCCCCAGTGCTGCCCACAGACAAAGAGCATGTGATTCTATCATTTGCTATCAGACAATGAACAAAGTATGTGGTCTCTGATTACCTGTAGTTAGATGTCTACAAACACCTCAGCCAGTAAAATCACCCCTAGTGAGCATGTGCAAGGGCACCACTGTGGATTCCAGTGAACCACAGAGAATGTGCAGGAGCATCACAACTCAAAGAGCTATATGTAGTGTTATAAAAATGTTTCAACTGAATGACTGAGATATGCAGTTATGAAGTTGATAGTTTATTTTCAGTCATACAATATTCCAATGCCCAATTCTTTCACCAATGTTTACTTCTTGTCCCCAGTGTTCCCAGTGTCCCCAGTTTCCTTCCTGCCTCCCCCTTCTGCACATATGGCAGATACTCTTTTTCTTTCTTTCTTTCTTTCTTTCTTTCTTTCTTTCTTTCTTTCTTTCTTTCTTTCTTTCTTTCTTTCTTTCTTTCTTTCTTTCTTTCTTTCTTTCTTTCTTTCTTTCTTTATCTTTCTATCTTTCTTTCTTTCTTCTTTCTTTCTTTTTCTTCTCTTTTTCTTTTTTCTTTCTCTTCAAATTTTTCCTTTTAGGCACTGTGATTTACAATACTTAATGAAAGGGTATCATGCACATCACTTTCCCTATTTTCAGCACCTAATTCTTGTCCAGAGAGATCATTTTCTCTTCCCTCCTAACTGCATTCCCCTTCCTCTTTCTTTGTGGCAAGTTTATGACTGCAGACCAGTCATCATGGCTCTCATTTCTAGTGTCTTTGAATATTATTCTCATACTATGTTCTATGTTATATCCCATATAAAAGTCTGTCTATGTCAATATCTATGTCTATGTCTGTCCTCCTACTTTTGATTCATTTCACTCACCATAAAGTTTCCATGTCTATCCAATTATAAGCAAATTTTATGGCCTAATTTTTCCTAATCACTGCATACTATTCCATTGTGTATAGGTACCATAGTTTCTTTCTCTACTTACCTTTTCTTGGGTACTCAGGTTTTTCCAGATTCTGTCTTTTGTGAATAGTGCTGCCATGAATATTGGAGTGCAGGTGCCTTTTCTGCATTGTGTTTTTGGGTAACTAGGATATATTCCCAGGTGCCATATTGCTGGGTCAAATGGAAGTTCAATTTTTAATCTTTTGAGATATGTTCATATTGTTTTCCTTAAAGTCTGGACCAGTCAACATTCCCAATAAATGAGTGAATGAGAATTCTTTTCTCTTCACATCCACAGCCACAGCAGCACTGGTTGTTCTTTTTTTTTTTTTTTGGCCACACCTGGTGATGCTCAGAGGATACTCCAGGCTATGCACTCAGAAATCACTCCTGGCTTGGGGGGTCCATGTGGGATTCCAGGGGATCCGTCCTAGGCTAGCACGCAATGCAGACGCCTTACTGTTTGGGCCACCACTCCAGCCCCTGTTCTTCTTTTTGATTTGTGCCTGTCTCTCGTGTGAGATGATATCTCATTGCTGTTTATGTTGCATCACCCTATTTATTAATGAATGTCTTTTCACATGCTCTAATCAGTATTGTGACCATATTCATAACCTTCAATGAACACCAAACTAGGCATGTGGGTGACCTGGAAAAAAATAAAGAACTGTAGCTGTACAATCAAGATAAATTTCACATATCAGTAGCTACACAGAGTTGGTATCCAATATCATTTGGCAGTATGGATTGAGAGCAGTACTTTTCAGATTACTATATGATAAAGAATCATCTCCTTAAAATGCATATTTCTTGCACAAGAGAAATTTGGGGGCAATATCTAGCAGTTCTCAGGGTTTATTCCTGATTCTGCATTCAGGGATTACTCCTGGAAGAGCTCAGGGATAATATTAAGTTCTGGGAATCAAAACCAGTTTCACTGCATGCAATCAAATGCTAACCACTGTATCATCTCTGCCTAATATACAGTTTTTAAATGAGCAGGTCTGTACTCCTAATCAGGTGCCAGAAATGCTGATGCCCTTGGTCCCCACTCCTCCTTTGAATTATCAATCCTCAACTTTGATGCACTTTGGACCTCTGGGTAAGCTTTACAGAATCCAGATACCTGGGTCCTATTTCTTGACATTTTAATATATTTGAGCTTCAATTGGTTTACCAAGGCTGAAAACCACTCACCTCATGTTGCCTATGATAGAGTTATTGTGCCATAGAAATAGTATGGAGAATAGTATGGAGAACTTGCAAATGTCAAGTAATCCAGTTTAATCTCTGGTACCACATAGGGGCTCTTTAATGGTACTAGAAATAATTCCTTATCATAGGATCAGAAGTGATCCCAGAGCACAGAGTCCGAAGTAAGCCATGAGCACTGCTGAGTGTGACCCAATCCTCCCCTTCTCCAAAACATTCATCTCTGAAGGGATCTTGTTAGTACAGAGCCAAACCCTTAGGGAGTTTACCATTTGCAGAATGGTGATGTATGGTTCTGATGACTAAACCAATGAGAGCAGCTGAGACTCTAGTGCAGTGCCCAGGAGCGGAGTAAAGGGTCACAAAGCTAGGGGAGGCTCATTTTGGAGTGAGATGGTACCTAATTTATGACACCAAGGTTTCTGTTCTCCTACTGAGACAACCTGGGATGAGCAAAGATCAGGCTCTGTTATCAAAGTAGTTGGGTTTAAACTAATTCTGATCTGGGTCTGTGATTTGGGCAAATTACTGGCACTCATAGGACCTTGATATTCTCATCTGTAAACAGAGAAAAGGATAACAGTTTCCTTCCAGTCATGTGAGAAGATGAGAACAGATCCAAGTCTCACTGGTATTGACACCCACTTGTCTCCTCTATCTTGCAGGTCTGCATTTCACCCACCTCTTCTCAAAGCCTAGGAGCTTACCAGTCTGCCCTCCTGCCGGAACTAGGAACTGCCTTCATTCCTTTCCTTCTTCTTTCGACCAAGTTTCTGTTTTCTGATCTTTGTGAGATCATCCTGTCTGTGAGCTTTTAGATACCTTTCAATGATCTGTCTTTCGTCTCAGCCTGTACCTTTTAGTACTTGGTATGATTCCTTCATTCAACAAGCAGCATTCGAGTACCTACTGTGTATCAGGTCCTGTTCTTAGCCCTGAGAGATCTACAGATGACTAAAAAAGAATGAAAGGAACATAGAGAAAGAAAATCCATAATCTTATGGAACTGACAGACAGAACTTGACTGACTACAAAGGAAAGAATTTTGGTGGCCAAAGAGGTAATGAAAAAAGATCAATGACCATGACAAGAGTTATAGTACAAAGAGAAAGATGCTTGTGTTGCATGAGGCCACACCAGGTTTGATCCATGGCACCATGGAAGGTGCCTAATTTCTGCCAGGAGTGATCTCTGAGTGCAAAGCCAGGAGTAAGTCCTGCATACTGCAGAGTGTGGCCGCAAACTCCATGCCAGCAAGGAAGGAAGGAAGGAAGGAAGGGAGGAAGGAAGGAAAGAAGGAAGGAAGGGAGGAAGGAAGGAAGGAAGGAAGGAAGGGAGGGAGGAATGAAGGAAGGAAAAGTAAGAAGGAATGAAGGAAGGAAAAGAAAGAAGAAAGAAAGGAGGGAAGGGAGGAAGGAAGGAAAAGAAAGAAGAAAGAAAGAAGAGGGAGGAAGGGAGAGAGGAAAGGAAGAAGAGAGGAAGGGACTGAGGAAGGAAGGGAGGAAGATAGGAAGGGAGGAAAGAAGGGAGAAAGGAAGGGAGGAAAGAAGGAAGGGAGGGAGGAAGAAATGAGGGAGGGATGGAGGAAGGGAGGAAGGAAGAGATGAAGAGAGTGTAGGAGGGAGGGTAGAAGGGAGGGTAGGAGGAGTAATGGAGGGAAGGAGGGAGAAAGAGTAGAAGGGAGGATAGGAGGGAGGAATGGAGAAAAAGAGGGAGGGAGGGAGGGAGAAAGGAAGGGAGGGTAAGAGGGAAGGAGGAAGAGTAGGAGGAAGGGAGGAAGAGTAGAAGGGAGGGAGAGAGGGAAGAAGGGAGGGAGTAGGAGGAAGGGATGGAGAAAGGGAGGAAGGGGTAGGAGGGAGGGTAAGAGGGAGGGAGCAAGGGAGAGAGAAAGAGAGGGGGTGGAGGGAGAGACAGTAAGAGGAGGGACAAAGGGCGGGAGGGAAAGAGGAAGGAAGGGAGGGTGGAAGGGTAGGAGGGAGGGAAGAAGAATAGGAGGGAGGGAGGAAGAGAAGGAGGGAGGATGAGGGAGGGATGGAAGGAAA
>PVKC010045248.1:0-11464 GCA_004027635.1 Crocidura indochinensis | reverse complement strand
GCAGGCAAGGCAGCAGGCACCTTACCTTCTGCGCCACCTCCCAGCTAGTTTAGTCCCTTCTTAACCTCACCAATGCACCTGAGTTCCCATGGCTCCTATCCCCCATTATTTGACATCCTCAACTTAATTTCTTTCCTTCTACTCACTAAAGTGTTCTTCTTACTAGAGTGTTCCAGACAACCCACATTTAAACCATTCATTTCTTCATGCAATTATTCTAAATAACACTTTTAAGTGATATCATCCTATATTTATCCTCCTTCTGGCTTACTTAATTTAATGTCTTCCATTTCCATCCATGTTGAAGCAAATTGCATTATTTCATCACTCCTTACAGTTATGTAGTATAGTATTGTATATATGTACCATATCTTCATGATCGACTCATCTGTTGTTGGACATCTAGGCAGATTTCAATTCTTAGGTATGTACTGAGTGTTGTGATTAATACTGTGTGCATACGTAATTTTGAATTAATGTTTTTCTATCCTGGGAATAGATACTCAAAAGTGGAATTGCTGGGTCATATGGCATTTTGATTCAGAGTTTACTGAGAAACCTCAGTACTGTTTTTCATAGGGGTTGAATCAGACAGCATTCTCACCAGCAATGAATGAGAGTTCTATTTTTTTTAACCACATTCACATCAACAGAGATTGTTGATATGTGCCATCCTCACTAGTTTAAGATTATATCTCATTGTCATCTTGATTTGGATTCCCTAATTAAAAGTGATGATGAGCATTTTTTCATGTGCCTGTTGGCCATCTGTAAAATACATTAGATTTTAAATAGATGAATTAACTCTTAAAGGACAAAAGGATGAAGGATAAATTTGCTGTGAATTATTTTTGGTGGGGAGTGGTGTTGCATCCAGCTTTGTCCTCCAGAGAGTGCTCCTGGCACTTCCCAGTGGATTAAGCAGTACTGGAGATGATTAATTTGTTTTCAATGTAATTCAACTAAAAGGGTCAGAATACAGAAAATGTACTGATGTCAACATAGCTAAGGGATTTATGGGGAGTGGGCAGAGACCAGGATTTCTGGCATAGTTCTTCCTCTACTTTAAAAGTACAACACAAAAAAGAATATATGTATAATTTCCTCTCAATGTTGGATAAAATCTCACACATAGACATTTTCTCAGCTACTGGGAAAAGAGGTTGGTATGTTTTTTGTTAAACCACAAATTGAAGAATCCTTTATCGTTATCTAAAGACAATTTTATATAGATTTCAATTTTAAGAATTCATATTGCTGGGGCCCGGGAGATAGCATGGAGGTAAGGCGTTTGCCTTTCATGCAAAAGGTCATCGGTTCGAATCCCGGTGCCCCATATGGTCCCCCGTGCCTGCCAGGAGCATTTCTGAGCATGGAGCCAGGAGTAACCCCTGAGCACTGCTGGGTGTGACCCAAAAACCAAAAAAAAAAAAAAAGAATTCATATTGCTGCATCAGTTTTCTACTTTAGCAATCCATCCTCAAACCAAAGAAACACTAAA
Organism: Crocidura indochinensis; assembly: GCA_004027635.1. Classification (NCBI taxonomy): domain Eukaryota; kingdom Metazoa; phylum Chordata; class Mammalia; order Eulipotyphla; family Soricidae; genus Crocidura; species Crocidura indochinensis. Next base: position 9,963 of record PVKC010045248.1, on the reverse strand, counting down.
CGAAAATTGAAAAGTTAGGCTGACAATATTGTTGCTCAAATGAGAGCTTCATAAATATAAAGAAATTTATTTTCTACTTAGCAGAATAATTATGTGGCTTTCATTAATGGTTGAATGAAAATATAACAAATCAATTTGAAATTGAAATGAATTTTGATTAATATTAAGGACAATTAGAAAAGTAAAATAACAATGCCTGCATCACTAAAACTACTTTGACCCCAAATGACTTTCCATCTACTTTCTGCCTAATCCAAATTGTCCTGAATTTTTAACAGCACACTCTCACATACAAACACATACAAACACACATCAACAAGCACAAATCTCACTTTAATATTCTGGCTGAGGTTTTTGTTCTTTGTTCTTCCTAGATTAGTACACATTTATTGTGAAGGAAAAGAGATTTCCAGTTGACATTTCATGGATGACTGGTTAGTATCCAAAATCTCCTAGACAACACTTTGAAATAAATTTCCCAAACTGGTCTCTTATGTTTTCCCAATACTGACATTTTTAAATTAATAAGCCAGAGAATTTAAGAAATCAAAAAAAATCGAAAACATTCTCTGTACATTCATGTTTGTAGCAGCATTATTCATAATAACCAAAGGGTGAAATGAATTCAAGGCCCTTCAATGATGAATGAACAAAATTTTATTGTACATACAATGAGATTATTTTGTTCTCTTAAAAGAATGCAAATCTGGCACACAATACAGCAGGTAATACACTTGCTTTGCATGAAGCCAATCTGTATTCCATCTTGCTCACTATATATGGTCCCTAGGTTCCCCATATGTATTGATAAAGTGAAATGGTGGTTGCCAATGCCTGAAATTAGGAGAGAATGGAGACTTTCGTTTAATTAATATAAATTTGTAGTTTTTAAAAATTAGACAAATTTTGGAGATAAATAGTGGAACAATGTACAGAAATATGACCATACATCAGGGGCCACTGACCACTGATTGAAGCCACTGACCAGGACCAGAGAGATAGTACAATGGGTAGAGAACTTGACTTGCATGACAAGTCTGGCTTAAATTGCAAGCAGCACATTATAGTCCACAAGAGTTGGAGTAAGCTCTAAGCATTGCTGGATGTTGCTCCAAACAAAATCAAAAACAGACTACTGAGCATATACTTTAAAATAGTTGGAAAAATAGAGCTCTAATCTTACACAGCAAACCTGATTCACTTCCCAGCATTCCATATGGTCCCCCAAGCACTGCTAGCTGTGATTCCTGAGTTTAGAACCAGGAAGAATCCCTGAGCATCACCAAGTGTGACCCCAAACACAAAAAAGTATATAAAAATAAATTAAAATAAATGATTAAAATAATAAACTTCATGTCATGTACATTTAATCACCTTCATTTGATAGTCAAGGTATGGGAAACACAGGTATCAGTCATTTATGTTGAGTCTTCATTGCCTTTATAAATATTTATCAAGTATTTGCCATACCTCAGGAAGTCATAATTCAAGCATCCAAGACTCTTGCTCTCAGAGTCATAATTTACTGTCCTCAAATTTGAACTTATAAGAATTATGTGGTACAGTGTGACACAGAAAACTCAATTTAAAATGTCTTTAACTCTCAAAATTGTCTGTCTGAAAATGGTCAGTCTAGACAAGCACTGACACGAAAAGGAAATTATAAATAAAAGATCCCTGTCATATAAGCTTGGCAAGAACCAGGTTCCATCTAACTTTCTTCTTTGTCAACACTAGAAATAACTGTATAATCAGGACCCAACCTGGTGATAAATACTACCAGGAGCATAAAAAAATCAAAGAGGCATAGTTCTTTAGGAATATTCTCTTATAGACATATTATTGACAATAGAGTTATGGCTGTGCCTAGCTGCAAAGGAAGCTGGGAATGCAAATTTTTATTCTTATATCCATATACCTATTAAAATATGAGTCTTCTTGCTGATCAAAGTGAATAAGTACTGGATTCCCAACTACATTTAATTACCTCAGTTTTACAAAATTCACGTGTCTTTGGTGAACACTGTCAATTTTCTTATTTTGTTTCTCTATATACCACATACAAGGGAGATTATTCAACTACCTATCCTCTGACTTATACTGCTTAACATAAAACCTTCTATCAACCAACATTGTAAAAAGAAAAGTGATATTTCATCTTTTTCATAACTAAGTAGTATCCATAATTTCCTTTTGTTTTGTTTTTGTTTGGGTGATATACCTGGCACTACTCCTGATTCTGTGTGCAGGGATAATGTGAAGTTTTAGGGACCAGATGCAGTGCTGAGCATTAGTTTCAGGTGGCCTGCTTACAAAGTACTGCATTGTATCTGTACTGTATCTCTAGCCCTATACCACAATTTTTATTCATTCATCTATCACTGCACACTTGGATCACTTTCAGAACTTGGCTATTGGAAATAGTGCCAGAATGAATATATAGATTCTTACATATTTGGGGGCTTATTTTTTGGTATTTGAGGGGTAGAAGCCTAGGAGTGAAATTTCTGAGTTATGTGAACATTCTAAAGTTAGATTTTTAAAAGTTTCTATACTGTTTTCCATGGAAGTTGAATAAGACAATTCTCTCCAACAGTTCCTTTTCCATGGCATCTCACCAGTATTATTTCATAAGTTTATACAGGCTATTCTCATTTCTGTGAGATGATATCTTATTGTTGTTTTGACTTACATTTCCCTTATAATCAATAAAATGAAGTTGTTTTGATATGTCTTTAGGCCATTTCTTTGAAGATGTGTCTATTCAGTTCTCATTTCTTTGGAGCAGTTGTTTTGTTGTTGTTCAGTTTAAAGAGTTACTTCTATATCTTAGATATTAACCATTTGTGTTAGATTCATGGCATGCAAATAATTTTTCCCACTTAGTAATATGCCTTTATTTTAGACATCATTTCTTTCATAGTGTAGGAAATTCTAATTAGATGTTCTCCGTTTGTTTATTTTTCCCTTTTTTTCTTAGCCAATGCATGTGAATCATCAAAAACTTCTCTGAAGTAAAATTATGAATAGTTCTGCCTTTATTCTTATTGATTCATTTTATAGATTCAGGTTTAATAGAGAACATTAATGTATTTAAATGAACTTTTGCGTATGGAATGAGATAGAATGAGATAGTTTAATTTCCTTTTTATTCTTCCTCCCTTCCTTTATTTCTTTTTTAATGTAGTTAACCAGGCTTTTCCAACACCATGTGTTGAAGAAATATTCCTTTTCCAGTTATAGCACTGGCTATTATATCAGAAAGTAACTGCAGGTTTACTTCTGAATTGTCAATTCTATACCATTAGTCTGAGAGTCTATTATTATAGTGTCACATTGTTTTGACTACTATAGTTTTATAATATATTTCTCTTTATAATTTCCTGAGATGTAAAATTAGAACTAGAATCCCTCTCGTTTTCTTTTCCTCATAATTTTCTTGAATATTCAAGAACATTTATGTTTTCATATAATTTTCAGTAGTCTTTATGCTTTTCTAGTTTCCTGAGATGTAAAACAAGGCTATTTATTTGAGTCATTTTCTGTTTCTTGGTAAAATCCAATAGTGTTTATAAAACTTTAGTAAAGATTTTATTATGTCTATATATTTTAATGGTTTGTATTTTCACTTGTTCATTTCCATGAATTGTTAACTTTCTTTGAGTTCCATTTGATATAATGTATGGTTGTCCAATAGAATGTTACTTCATTTTATAATAAATTTCTATTTTCATGGCTCTTATGATTTGAAAAATATTGATATAATTCTATTTTGCCTATTATAGACTCTTATTCTATGTCTTAACATGTAATCTAAGAAATTTTTCATATATACTGGAGAATAAAGTGTATTTAAATTGTAGGAGGTGGGCTGATAATCCTGTACATGTCTATTAAGCTCAAAACTTTCTTTTTTAATATATTTTGAAATTTTTTTATATTGAAACCATTGCGATTTACACAAACCTTCATCGTTGCATTTCAGGTATATAGCAACAGAGAATTATGACCATTCCCACCACTCGTGTTGACCTCCCTCCACCAAAGTTTTCAGCATTCATCCTATACCACCACCCTTAGCTTGCTGACCTGCCAGTGTAACAGACAGGTTTTAAATTTAGATTGCTATAATTTGGGTCTCTTGATTCTATAATTGTTGACTTTAATTTGGATATTTAGTTCTGTCCTTTGTTAATTTTACCAATGCACTTGAGACCACATGATCCCTAGCCCCCATCCTCTTATTTTTCTCAATTTTATAGAAAAATGCAAAAATATTAGGTAAAATAAAGTAATTAATGTCCCAAGGTTCTATGCAAAAGGCAGGAGCCCTATCTAGAATATAAAAATAAAATATTTTAAAAGGGGAGAATAGCTTTTTGCTTGCTTTTTTTACTATTTGGTTTTTTGTTTGTTTGTTTTTGCATAAGTTCAGAAAATGTTGGAGAAATTAGAAAGAAAATACCCTTGGCCTAAAAAACAGGGTGACCTTTTCCATGAAGCATTCTGTCATAAGACCAACTACAGGCTCCAGGCATACTAATTGTCTAACCCCAAGATCTTTCTTCATAGGCCCAGGAAAAGTTCTCAATCACAGTTGTCACAGCCAGGCTTCTGTAATTAGAAATCTTGTTTTTTGCACAGAAAAGTCCTGTCAAAGCCAGGGTGTCACAGAGCAGCATCTGATTTCATCTCACTGTTAAGTAGCAAGGCAGAAAAACCTGCCCTGAAAGCAAGTTGTTGCTGTTTCCTAGTCGTCAAGAAGCATTTGGGCCGCCCCCCAGGAGAAGTCTATTCCTGGTGCTGGTGCAGAAAACCGTGCCGGTTCCAAGGATGGGATTCAAGATTGGACGGTGGATTTCTGATTAACTGAGCCTAAGTCGAGTCACTATGACACATGTTTAAGGTAAAAGGCACCCCTGAACTATAAAATTTGTGAGTTCCTATTCTTATAAGATTAGAACTTATTTAATACATAAGATTTCCCCATTTTAATGTGCCTATGCAAAAAGGAACAGTGTCACGCGATGCTACTGGTGCATATGGGGTAAAATAACAAGCTAAGCAACCCCATAACATGGTTCTAACCTGAACTCAGATTCCAAGAGAAACTTATCTACTAGAATTTCCTACTAAGCAGATCTGAAAAAGAGATGGGTAGAGCTACTTCTACAGAAGGAAATATACATTAAGAATTATACCTATTAAGAAAAAACATCTAAAGAAATAAAGAAAGAAAATATACATATCCCCTTTATGTCTTTTTAAATAGTGACAGCGGGGATAAAATCCAGAGCACAGTTTCAATCTGCAATGTGGTCTTGTGAAATCTGGAAAATGATTCGCAGAAGTCAGGGATCAGGTAATGTCCTCTAGCTGAGGGTCTCTTAAGAGCCAAATCCGGTAGTTAGCAATAGTCCATCCACAGTGAAGGCAGGTGGGAGAAAAGGGGACCCATAGAGGAATCAGCAGCAGCAGTGGTGGCAGCTTCTTCCTCAACAGAGTCAAGTTGACACCAGAAAAACTTTCAATTATTCATTTAGGGATGTTTTGCTATTAAAAAAGAGAGGAGAGAGAGAAAGTAAAAAAAAAATGGGGGGTCGATGAGGTGGTGTTAGACGTAAGGTGTCTACCTTGCAAGCACTAGCCAAGGAAGGTTCGATCCCCCTGCATCCCATATGGTCCCCCCAAGCCAGGGGCAATTTCTGAGTGCTTAGCCAGGAGTAACCCCTGAGCATCAAAGGGCTGTGGCCCAAAAAGCCAAAAAAAAAAAATATTTAACCCCATTCAAAAATGGGAAGAAACAATAAAAAGTCATTTCTTCAAAGAAAAGATACAGATGGCCTAAGGATGCATGAAAAAAAAAACCACTCCACATCATTAGTCATTAGGAAGATGAAAATCAAAACAACAATGAGATATCATCTCACACCAAAGAGATTGACACATATCACAAAGGATAAGAACACCCAGTGCTGGCAGTGATGCAGGGAAAAGGGGGACTCTCATTCACTGCTAATGGTAATGTCAACTGGCCCAGCCTTTTTGGAAAACAATAAGTATATTCCTCAAAAAACTAAAAGTGGATCTTCTATGTGACCCAGCAATACCACTCTTAGGAATATATCCTAGAACCCCAAGAACATAATGTAGAAAAGTCCTCTGCATTCCCATATAGCAATCCCCATCATAGCAATACTCACAACAGAATTTGGAAACAACCCAGGTGCCTAAGAACTGATGAGTGGATAAATAAACTGTGGTACATCTACACAATGGTATAATAATATGCAGCTGTTGGGAAAAATGAAGACATGAAATTTGTTTGTACGAGAATAGGTATAGAAAATATGCTGAGCAAAAGAGTCAGAAAACATAGAGTGATTATTTATGGGATATAAAAAATAGTATGATAGTAATATCCAGCGACAATAGAGATGAGGACCAGGAGAAGCAGTCTTAATAAGAAGCTTTCCACAAAGAGCAGGAGAGTACAATTAGGACAAAGAAGGGACCACTATGACAATGATAGTTGGAAATGGTCCCTCTTGAAAAGAGATAAAAAGTGATCAGCATGATACCTCTTCGGTAATAATATTACAGAACAGTTTCTGAAAGGGAATAAAAGAAATGGGGAGAGAGAGTCAGAGAGAAGAAAAATGTCTGCCCTAGAGGCAGGCAGAGGGAGAGTGGAGGGAAATTGGGGATAATGATGGCAGGAAATGTGCCATGGATGAAGTATGTTGTACACTGTCTAACAGATTCTATCATATCTGTGCAAAAAATAAATCTTTTGTATTTAACTGTATTATAAACAATCTTATAACAACGGTGTTCAAATAAAGTAATTTTTTATAAAGTGGCACAAAAAAGAAAAGGAAAATTTCATCTGGGCTTTGTTTCTAGTGAACTTGACTATTCATATCAAAGTCTATAGTAACAAAATACTATATTCTGGATAGACTAAACAAGAGAAAATTGCTTCACTATATTCCAAAACTATAATTCTGGAAGTTCTAAATCGAAGGTGGGGAAACTAATGCTGTTGGTTTCTTACAGGTTGTGAGGAAGTAGCTATTCAATGCCATTCTCCTAGATTCTAAAGGATTTTGACAATACTGAAGTGTTCCTTTGTTTGTGGAAATACTAATTCAATTTCTGCTTTCGTCTCCACATAGAAGTCTCTCAGTATCCAAAAGTCTGCTTTTTATAAGGACATCAGTCAGATTGGATTATGTCTCACTCTGATGTCATTTTAACAAATTACATCTGCAACTAATCTACTTTGAAATAAGGTTACATTTTGAGGTGCTACATAGTGTTAGGATTTCAACATTTGAATTTGTATAATTATGGTCATAATTTAAAATTTCATAATTAAAAAGAGAATATTGACCATTTTCTGCATTATTCATGATGAATTTTTTTGACTTTTTTAAAATATCTTTAAACACTTTGATTACAAATATGATTACGGTTAGGTTCCAATCATGTAAAGAACAGCCCCCCTTCACCAGTGCAACATTCCCATCACCAATGTTCCAAATCTCCCTCCTCCCACCCCACCCCCACCTGTACTCCCTCATTCATTCACATTGTTATGATAGTTCTCAATGTAGTTATTTTTCTCTCTGCACTCATCACTCTTTATGTTGAGCTTCATGTAGTGAGCTGGAACTTCCAGCCCTCCTCTCTTTTGTCTCTGAAAATTATTGCAAGAATGTCTTTTATTTTTCTTAAGACCCATAGATGAGGGAGACTATTTTGTATCTATTTCTATCCCTCTGATTTATTTCACTCAGCATAATAGATTTTATGTACATCCATGTATAGGAAATTTCATGATTTCATGATGAAGAATTTCTGAAATAGCACATAGAAAGTTCCCGGCACCCATTTATTTTAATAGTAAATATTAGTCAACTCTTTACCTTAAAATCCAGAAAAACTAACACAATGAATAAATAGTGAATAAATAGTAAATATTCTCTGGATTTGCATTTATGGCATTTATTCCATCTTCTTCTGTGAAAAAAATGGCTTGAATAAATCCCCTCCCCCTGTAGGTGACATTCAAATCACCCAGCCCTCCTTTGAACAAAAGATGAGTCAAAGACCCAAGATGCCCTTCAGACTTTTGTCTCACAAAAATTGTATCTCAAGCATATAATATAAAGACAAAGTGGCTTAATAACTTATCCTGATGATAGTGTACCACCATTGAGAAAAAAAATACCCAGACTGACCATAGTTCCTGATATCTGGATATTTAGAACTTTATTTCTGTCCTTTGCACAGACCTTTGCACAGGTACTTAGATTTTCTTTTAATTATTTTAATCTGTTATTGCAGATTTTTTAAGTACATTCTTTTTTATTTTATTTTATTACAGAGTTTATTTTGTCAATGGAGGAACAGAATAGACTAAATCTGAAATCAATTTCTGGAGCTACCTGATACTTGGGGTGATAATGTGAGTTTGGAATTGTCATAATGAGTCCTGGTAGATTCCTTCTATGGCTAAAAAAGATGGCTGCCTTTATTAACAAGTTGTTATATGTAAAGTTAAGTAATGTCTACTCAGGCCGAATATAGAACAGTTGATAGAAAAATATCATTTGTTGAGGGCTGGAAGGTCTAGCTCACGATGTGAAGCTCATGACAAAGAGTGGTGAGAACAGTTAGAGAAATAACTACACTGACAACTATCATAACAAGGTGAATGGATGCAGTAAGTAGAAAGTCTTTCTCAAATATAGGCTGGAGGGGTAGGGAGAAGAGAGATTTGGGGCATTGGTTATGGGAATGTTGCACTGGTAAAGGAGAGTTTTTTTAATATAATTTTTATTTTAATCATAGTGGTTTACATATCGTTCACAGTAATGTTCCAGGTACATGTAAATATTGAATCAGGGGAATTCCCATCACCATGTTGTCCTCTCTCCACCTCCATTCCCACCCTGCCTCCCCTATCCTCCACCCTCTCCTCGGGGGCTTCTAGATTGAGTGACCCCCTCTGTGTCTAATTTATTACTTAGTGATCTTATAACTGTTTGGTCTTGGTGCCTCCATTACTTCTCCCTCTAATTGGGAGGCGGGACTAGATAGTTCGAGTTATACAGTTTTGTTTGGGGAAGAGAAAGGTAATAGAATGGGGGGAGAATTAACTACGCCAACCATGGGCAGAGTCCTTCTAGAGGCTCTCATCCTTGGTTTGAGAGACGAAAGGGAAAAAGAAGGTGAAACGCCACAACATTTCACAAAGACGTATCAAATAGGATATCCAGTGAGCACTGCAGCAATAAAGATATGCACCACATAGTTGCCATGGTCTTAAGATAAAAAATATGACAGAGCGCAAAAAGGAAGAAAAGAAGAAAGAAAATGTAAATATATAAATAAAAAAGTGGACAACTACTTAAATATCTACACCAAAATAAGGAAGTCGACAAAAACTAGATAGGAGAAGAGAAAAATTAAATAGTAATAAGAAAAATAAAAAAAAGAAGAAAAGAGAAAAAAGAGATTATTTTTTGCTTCTTGTCTCTCTTTTTTTGTGTGTGGTTTTTGGGTCCCACCGGCAGTGTTCAGGGGGTTACTCCTGGCTCCATTCTCAGAAAAATGCTCCTGGCATGCCAGGGGACCAAATGGAACGCTGATATTCAAACCGATAACCTTCTGCGTGAAAGACAAATGCCTCACCTCCATACTATCTCTCCGACCCTCCCTTTTTTTTCCTTCTGCATAGGCACAGTAAAAATTGGGGTCATTTGGGGGCCGGGCGATGGCGGTGGAGGTAAGGTGCCTGTCTTGCCTGCGCTAGCCTAGGACGGACCGCGGTTCCATCCCCCGGTTTCCCATATGGTCCCCCAAGCCAGGAGCGACTTCTGAACGCATAGCCAGGAGTAACCCCTGAGTGTCACCGGGTGTGGCCCAAAAACCAAAAAAAAAAAAATTGGGGTC
>PVKC010045247.1:0-11456 GCA_004027635.1 Crocidura indochinensis | reverse complement strand
CTGGCTCTGCACTCAGGGATCACTTTTGATGGGGCACAAAGTACCAAATGTGGTGCTGGGGATCAAGCCTAGGTTGGCTATGTAAAAGGCAAATGCCCAACCTGCTGGTCCTCTGTGTGTTGTTTTAAATTGCAAAAATTGTGTGATATGTCACATAGGCTTACTATAAAATCTAACAGATTTTAGATGCTTTTGATTAATTAGATTAGATGCTTTTAAACCAATAAACTTAGTTCCTGACTTATATACAGACATAAGACTTGTTTTCTTGGGGTCTAATTCAGTGATTTCAGGTTCAGCACCTGTACTTAGGAGTCACTCTGGGCATTTCTTGGGTGATCTTGAAGTGCAAGGGATCAAACCTGGGTTTTCTGTATGCAGAGCATTTGTGATCCCTCTGAGTTTCCTCCTAGTACTGATTTATTGTAGTTAAGGCTCAGGAGAGAGGGTTTCACAAAAACCCTCCAGGTCAGTTTCTGTAGTGAAACATTACCTTCATTTTTAATCCTACAGTTTATGAAATACTAGAATGTTTTGCTATTTAATTTCCTCAAGTCAGTGTCTCTTGTTACTTAGAAAAATAATAATGAGTTAATATATTTGGAAAAATAGCAAATAGTTCTTTTTGCTCTATCTTTTACAAACTAAAGTCAACTAGTCTCTTTAAGTCTTTTATTCAACCTTTAATTTGTCATTCTTCTCTGAATCAAACTTCTTTGTGTGGGAGTGGAGAGTCACACTTGGAGGTGCTCCGGGTTGGTTCAAGGCTTAGGATCTTAGCCACACACACTTCTGATAGGGTTTTGGGGAATCAAGTTTCTTCAATAGAATGTGGAGTTACCTTTGTTTAAAACTGAAATGAATAATAATAAAAAATGCTGTTGCCACATACCAACTGTAATTTTTTGTTTCTTCGCTAGTCTACCAATAAATATTTATTGAGCTTATGCTGTAAGTGGTAAAAAGTGAACTTTAGGGGCCGGGTGGTGGCGCTGGAGGTAAGGTGCCTGCCTTACCTCGCTAGCTTTGGACGGACCGCGGTTCGATCCCCTGTGCCCCATATGGTCCCCCAGGCCAGGGGCGACTTCTGAGCGCATAGCCAGGAGTAACCCCTGAGCGTCACTGGGTGTGGCCCAAAAAAACAAACAAACAAAAAAGTGAACTTTAGGCAAGTATTATTACCCAATACTTTCTAAGTTAACTAATTTTTCTTTTAAAAAATATTTTTGGTTTTTGGTTTTTGAGTCATATCCAGCAGCATTCAAAGGCTACTCCCAGCCTTTGAATATGCTATTGAATATGAATAGCCATATGCTACTCCTGGAGCATATGGGATTTCAGGAATTGAACTTGCATTCTGTTATCACCTGGCCCCTAATTTTTCTGATATAATTGATAAAAAAAATTACTGGGGCCAGAGTGATAGGGTATGGCACTTGTCTTGCAAGCAGCCAATCCAGGTTTCATCCCTGGCATCTTATATGGTCCCCCATTCACTGCCAGGAGTGACTGAGTAGAGAGACAAGAGTAATCTCTGAGGGGCTGGAGAGATAGCATGAAGGTAAGGCATTTGCCTTTCATGCCGAAGGACGGTGGTTCGAATCCCGGCATCCCATATGGTCCCCTGTACTTGCCAGGGGTGATTTCTGAGCATAGAGTCAGGAGTAACCCCTGAGCGCTGCCGGGTGTGACCTGAAAACCAAAAAAAAGAAAAAAAAAAAAAAAGAGAGCAACCTCTGAGCACCACTGGGTGTGATCTAAAAAGAAAAAAAATTACAGGTGCTTTGAGATTGTGAAATATGCAAACAAACTATTTGTTAAAGATTACCTTTATACTGTCTTACCTTGCTTTAATTCAAATGGTTAATTATGAACAAGAGGTACTCAATTTTCTAGTGCCACTGTAACATGGTTATTTGTCCCTGCAAGCACATAATTATATAACATGATAAAACAGCGAAGTATAAATTCCTGATTAAATGGTAAATTAATAATCAAAAAATTTATGTAAGCAAAACATGTTTATGATGTCAACCATTAATCTTTAAAACCCAGAAGTAAAAAAAAAAATCACCAACACTAAAATGCTCTTATTGAAAAGCTTTATCTCTAACACTTTAAAAATTATATTATCTCCATTTATCAAATCTGGTGATTCTTAGTTTAATGATATGAAGTAATGTTTGTAGATTACAAGAATTACCTGATCTGACAATGCAGTCTTCAGTTCCATTTTCTGTCCATTGAGATTCACTGTCCAACAATCGATTTTTTGATTCACTAAGTGGTTTGATAGGAAAGGGTTGATTTGAGACAATACTGAAAAGAGCAAATAATTTAGTAAATCATTTAATGTATAAAGAAAAACTATATGCAGAAAATTAGTAATCCTTCTCCTAAATGAGGGTACTCATGAGATCTAGCACACTGATAAAACTATCTTCAAAAGAAAAGTATGCCCCAAACACCCCCCCATTAAAAAAATTCTCTAGACCCCCAAATCTGTATTTCCACACTGCTAACAAAAACAATTAGATCAAAGAAAAAAGCTTCTGAGGCCAGTCCAAAACATGTCTAGCATATGTTAATCAAGAGCCATATGGTAGCACAGGACAGGTGAGGATCTATGTCTGTGGCCAGGACAAAAAAATTACCTGTCATTTCCCAAGTTTTCTGCTTTTTACCTCTGCAGTTTAGATCTAAGGGGAAAAAATGATTTAGTGATTTAGCGTAGACTTATTTTTCTAGCTAAAAGATCTAGGGAGGGAGGGAACAAAGGAATAAAAGGGGGAAAAGGGAACTAATATTTGTACTGTCTATTATGGGCCAGTCACCATTAGTATAATGTATATCTCAAACTTCACAATAACCCTGGAGATAGTTCGATTAATCTTATTTTACAGAGCTCTCATAATCTCAGTGACTTGTAACATTTTCCAAAGTGCTAAATACTCTCAGGTCCTAAGAGCTTATGCTTTAAATTCCAAGGCCTATATTTTTTCTGATAATAATACACAAGTTGGAAATTTTAATCTTTCCTTCATTACAATTACATGTTTATATTGTTTTAACTGTTTTACTTTGACAGAAGTATCTCTACTTTCAAAATCTCATTTAAAATTAATTATTTCTCTGAATTTATATGTGTTTGCCATGCAAATACCAAGAAAATATATATATATATATTTTTTTTTTGGTTTTTGGGCCACACCCGGTGATGCTCAGGGGTTACTCCTGGCTATTTGCTCAGAAGTCGCTCCTGGCAGGCACGGGGGACCATATGGGGAACCGGGGAATCGAACCGTGGTCCGCAGGCAAGGCAGGCACCTTACCTGCAGCGCCACCGCCCGGCCCCCAAGAAAATATTTTCTAAGATGCATCAGAAAAATATGTATTGAATCCTCATTTTCACACTGCTGTTAAAATATGTTAATCAAAATAAAATGGTGACTATATCTATGCCTAATTTTTAAGGGGGAGGAAGGTAATATATAAGCCAAAAATAATAGAGTCCTGAAGTAATAGCCTATTTTCTAGGAAGACTCAACATATTTTGGTAGCCATGCTTCTGAGTTTGCCATTTTGAGCTAAATATGATTGTTTTGGTTCAATTAGTACTAATAAGCACTTTTTTCCTTACTCTGAAAGCATTCTGAGTTGGATAAAAAAAGTATGGTCATCCTAAAGTATCCTGTATGAATTAATCCTTAATTGAAAAATTTACATAGAATTTCTCTTTCCTTACTATGCTGATTTACTAAAATACTATTGTATGCATCTATAAGAGTGGGGGGTATAACACATCCATAATTTGCTTTATAATATTATTGGAAAACTTAAGGAGAAGCACACCTTCTGGCATATTCGTTCTGGTGTATGGCTTGTTCTGGATCCATCCCCACAAGACGAGTTGGAAAACTGCAACCATCACCCAAACTATATAACAAAAAATATTATCAATAATTTAGTCATAGCAAATTAAATCAAAGCGGTCAAATTTAATACAATTTTTCAAAGGCATGACATTAAGAATTTGCTATAAATTAACATTTAAGAAAATAATTCCTGGGGCCGGCAAGGTGGGGCTAGAGGTAAGGTGTCTGCCTTTCAAGCGCTAGCCAAGGAATGACTGTGGTTCGATCCCCTGGCGTCTCATATGGTCCCCCCAAGCCAGGCGCAATTTCTGAGCACTTAGCCAGGAGTAACCCCTGAGCATCAAATGGGTGTGGCCCGAAAAACCAAAAAAAAAAAATCCTAATACTTATAAAATTTAGTTTATAATCTGTATTGAAGAAATATCCTTTAAAACTACAATTATAGGTGCTGGAGCCAAAGCACAGTAGTAGGGCCTTTGCTTTGTATGTGGCTGACCCAGGATGGACCCACAACTGATCCCTGGTAACCCATATGGTCCATATGCTAGGCACAATTTCTGAGTGCAGAGTCAGGAGAAGACCCTGAGTACTGTCAATTGTGGCCCAAAATCAAAAAAATAAACCCCCAAAACAAAAACAAAATCCAATTGTAAATAACATTAAAAAATCAGGCTGGGGGGCCCAGGAGATAGCATGGAGGTAAGGCATTTGCCTTTCATGCAAAAGGTCATCGGTTCGAATCCCGGTGCCCCATATAGTCCCCCGTGCCTGCCAGGAGCAATTTCTGAGCATGGAGCCAGGAGTAACCCCTGAGCACTGCCGGGTGTGACCCAAAAACCAAAAACCAAAAAAAAAAAAAAAAAATCAGGCTGGATTGATAGGATAGTGGATAGGGGACCTGGCTTGCATGCAGCTGACCCAGATTTGGATCCCCGGTCCCCCATATGGTCCCCCAAACTCACCAGAAGAGATCTGTGAACACAGAGTCAGGAGTAAGTCCTGAGCTTAACTGGGTGTGCCCTTAAAGCAATGCAAAACCAAACCAAACCAAAAAAAAAAATCAAAATTATAAGTTCTCCACATTATGAAGCCTTTATAACCAAATGGAACACAGGCATTCTATATTTGGGTTATGGACCTTATTTACCATAATCACTTTTTAAGGATGAAAATTGAAACCAGATTGGGGGGGGCAAAAAAATTGAAACCAGCACTTAAGTTCCATATGTATATTCATTCAATAACACTCATTAAACAAATATTTATTGAATGTCTAATGACCTAGGCTCTATTTTAAGTGCTAAGGTAAGCAGTGAATAAAAGTGAAGAATACTCTGCCTTCAAGAGTTTTATAATCCCCTCCAAAATGTAGATACATCTTACTTTCACATTATAAAAACATTAAAAATTAAGAATAGGTGAGAGAGAGGGAATAATGGAGTAGGGCACTTGCCTCACATATGGCCAACCTAAGTTTGATCGCCTGCACCTATATGTAAGATGATCTTATCGAGCCCCATTAGGAGTAAATCCAGGAGGAAGCCCGGAGGACTGCAGAGTGTAGCACCAAAACAAAACAAAATCATTTAATACTCTTGATATCCAAGATGGATCCCACCCCAAAAGGTTGAACTTCAACCCAATAAGGAGTAATTGGTAAAGTTGATTTCTTGTCTGTAAACAATCAGAAAACTAGGAAGAATAAAAAACACTGTTTTCAAAAACAGTATGATCTCTGGAAAAAAAAAGAAGAAAACTCGAAAGGAAAAGCGAGTTTCAGCTTGCTTCTAGTACCTGAGAACACTGAAGGGAAATAAATAGCAAAGCAAGGTAGGTTTACTGAATTGAGGGGATCAAAGGAAAAAGCTTTGAGTGGCTGAGGTAACTTAAACCCATTAGAGAGGGGTAAAGAGAAAAGGCAGAGAAATTTGAACAAATTATTGCCTTAGTCCTTTTTGATGACGGCTTTTTTTTTTTTTTGGTCACACCCTGCAGGACTCAGGGGACATCACTGGGAATCAAATCTGGTCTGTCCTGGGTTGGCTGCGTGCAAGGCAAACACTCTACCACTGTGTTATTGTTTCAGCCCTTTGATGACTCTTAAACTGCAAAAGAGAACAACTGGGAAGCTCACTCTGCAATCCGCAGAATTCCCACAGCAAGTGTCAGAAATAGGGCTAATGGGAGAAGAACTTCTCTCTCCAGACCCAGACCAAGAGTTTCTGCAGGCTCTCATCTCAGCTGCAAGCTGAACCTACTCTAGAGAAAAGGCTCCTCTAAATACTAATACCTCAAAGGGACTAAATGGAAAGCTAAGACTGCCTAACTCTTAAAAAAAGTTTTAGGTACAGTACATTCTAAATACTCAATTCAAAATGTTCACTAGCTAATAAAACAACCATGAAAGTAGCAATGAATTAGATTCAAAAAGAAAAGTACAAAAAATAATTAGAAATGTTTTAAAAAATATGAGACGAAGAATTTAAGTCATTGTAATTGTTTGCTAATTAAAAAGATATATAATGGGGGCCGGAGAGATAGTGTGGAGGTAAGGATTTGCCTTGCATGCAAAAGGATGTGGTTCAAATCCCGGCATCCCATATGGTCTCCGGAGCCTGCCAGGAGCGATTTCTGAGCGTAGAGCCAGAAGTAACCCCTGTACACTGCCGGGTATGACCCCCCCAAAAAACAAAACAAAACAAAAAGATATATAATGAAAAGAGAAACATGAAAGACAAAAATCAAAGTGAATGTCTAAAACTAAAAAATATACTGTACCTGGAATGCAATATTCAACCAATAAACATATCAGTAGTTTAGATATCACAAAAGGGACAATCTTAGAATTAACAGACTCAGTCAAAAAATATGCAAAGTGAAGCAGAGAGAGAAAAACAATAGGGTTGGAGGTAATGACCCATACACATCCAAAAGTACCAAGAGCCATTGAAAGGTCAGGTGAGAACAGTGATTGGGAGAGGCAGACAGACAACTTGAGATATAATGAATAAAAAATTATTCCAAATCTGATTTAAATTCAGATTTGATATGTAAATACACACACACACATACACACACACACACACACACACACACAAACTCACATGGAGAGAGACATTATCGAACTGCTTAATGCCAGGACAAAGATAAAACCTTAACAGTAACCAAAGAGGACAGTATTAACTTAGAAGCAGTGTAAAGGTAAAAGATTAATTTCTTGAATACAAACAATGCAAATCAGAAGATAATGGAGAATATTTAATGTTAATGTTCAATTTTCTGTATAGAGAAATCACTCTGTTTAAGGACCAAAGGAGGTGGGATTCCCAGATTTTATCCCTTACATTATATCCCCTGAGTAAGTTCAAGTATGGAACAAAAAAGAATCAACTATTATATGTGTTGCAGAATACATAATCTAAGATGGAATACTTGAATATATACTAATAATGAGAAAAATTTTAGGATTTTTTTTTGGGGGGGGGGGTCACACCCGGCAGTGCTCCTGGCTCTATGCTCAGAAATTGTTCCTGGCAGACTCAGGGGACCATATGGGATGCCGGGATTCGAACCACTGACCTTCTGCATGCAAGGAAAACGCCTTACCTCCATGCTCTATCTCCGGCCCCAATTCTAATTCTTTTTATGAAATTAAAAAATTACCTACATTGCCATTCACTTTATTCACCAAACTTTACTTCCTCTAATAATGATGATAACAATAATAATGATAGAGCAGTAAGATATTTTGAGTTTTTACTTCTAAAGACTCAGAAGAATGTCATAAAATATATTCTCTGAATCTTAATACATTTAACCAGTCAGGGATTATTATTGATTTCATAATTTTGTAGATCTGCATTTTATAAATTACCTTGAGTAGACTGGTAGCAGCCAATATTTCTTTTCATCACCAAAGACTTGTCTCCAATTTTTATTGAGTCCAAGGGAAAAACCATTTCCATCAGGTCCATATGAAAATGTAGGTGCTCGAAATGATTCTGTTTTTATTTTTACCCCCCCCAAAGAAATATATAAAGTTAATGGATTTCAAAATTAAGTAAGGATTTCAAAAAAGTAAGGATAAACATACTGCCTTGTTTTATATTTTTGCTATTAAATGCTATACACATAATTTATATAAATATTATATTTTCATATTACTTCATCTTTGGGGCTAGGGGATGTAGCTCGAGAAGCAAAGCACATACCTACCATGTGGGATTCCAAATTCAGTCCCTGGCACTGCATTATGTCCTGCTCCTGTCCTTGTCCCTTGGCCCCCAACCTCCTCACCACACATCCCTGAGCACTGCCACCAAGAGTTGCTCCCACAACAAATTAAAATACATTGTTTTCAAAAAAGATAAATGTCTGAAGTTAAGAACGATTCCCTTGAAATATATATATAGTCTTATATATATATATAGTCTTATAAATAAGATGCTAAAAAGTAAACTAATATTACTAAAAATACTGAAGTATACAATGGGATATAAAGATATTAAGTAAATTAATAAAATATATAAGATATATGTTATATATATAAGATATATATATGAAGATATTAAGTAAATTAATTAAAACTTCCACAAAAGAAACCAGTCTAGAGGAGTCTAACAAAATCGTAAAATGATAGAAGCATGTGTATCCTGGAGAAAGGGCAGTGGAAGATGAAAGATGGAGGAAGCTTGAGCCTGACCTTGTGCATTGCATTCCAGATGAAGAAATAAATGTTTAGAGGTCATTATTTTAAGTTTGGTTACGAAGTGATGTAAATTAAGGGGATAAAGAGATATGTTTCACAAGAAAAGCTTTAAAAAACATTTAAAAACCATAAGAGATAGCACAGTGGTAGGACAGGGCGTATGGCCAACTCAGAATGGAGGATTCCCGGCATCCTATATGGTCTCCTGTGCCTGCAGGAGCGATTCCTGAGCACTGAAGGGTGTGACCCCAAATCCAACCCCCCCCCAAAAAAAATCCCCAAAAACAAACAAAAAAACTCACTACCACCACAACAAAAAAACCCAGAAACCACCAAGCACGTGATCGTGTTTTATGAAACAAACAAAAAAAGGACTGAGTTGAAGAGACTGATGAGATAGAAACATGAAATCATAAATAATGAAGTAATTAGGAAAAAGGAGAGTTGAAAGAATGTAATCATGGTCACATTGAACCACATTTCAGTGGTTCTTCCTCTGGAAGTGACTAAAAGCAAAGATAAGAGATGTAGAATGTGAGTATGAGTTGTAAAGGCAGTGGTGTAGCACAAATACATTTGAACGCAAGCCTAGATTCAGTACAGAAGGCAAGGCGTTTGCCCTGCAAGCAGCCAGTCTAGGTTCAATCTCTGGTGCTACATATAGCCCCATGAGCCTTGCCAGGAGTAATGCCTGAACATAATAGAGCCAGGAAGTTAATTCTGATCACTGTTGGCTGTAGTCAAAAAATAAAAATAATAACAAAATGAATTTTAAAATGCCTGAATGTAATGTGCTGTGATCTCAATCATTGATTTCCAACTACATCATTTTCATTGGTGCTCATCAGGGCCACACCCAATTATAATGGTGGAAGGTTACCTAAAGTATGGGAATAAAATTTAGTCTTGTAGGCATGTATTCTAATGACCTTAGTACTCCGATTTTTTTTTTTTGTTGTTGTTGCTTTTGGGCCATACCAGGTGGTGCTCAGGTGTTACTCCTGGCAGGCACAGGGGACCACATGGAATGCTGGGATTTGAATCACCATCCATCCTGGATTGGCTGCGTGCAAGGCAAATGCCCTAGCACTGTGCTATTTCTCCGACCCCAGAATTTCTTTTTAAGAAACTAGAACAGGGGCCGAAGCAGCGGTGCAAGTGGTAGGGCATTTACCTTGCACATGCTGGCCTCGGATGGACCACAATTTGATTTCCCAGCATCCCATATGGTCCCCCAAGCCAGGAGCAATTTCTGAGCACATAGCCAGGAGTAACCCCTGAATGTCACTGGGTGTGGCTCAAAAACCAAAAACAAACAAACACGAGATTAAGTTGACCAAATAGGAAAGTACTTCAAAGTTTCCCTAAAATATCTTGAACTCATTTAAATTTATTCTCCCAGTACAAACATACATGACTTGTAACAGTCTTTGACTTTGTTTAGTTTTGGACCATACCCAGTCGCACTCAGGGGTTACTCCTGGTTCTGCACTCAGAAATCATTCCTGGCACGCTCGGGGGACCATATGAGATACCAGGGACCAAACCTGTGTCAGCTGTGTGCAAGGCAAGTGCCCTATCCACTGTGGAATAACTTTAGCCCCAGTCTTTGACTTTATTTTTTTGGGGGGGAGGGGGGGTCACACCTGGCAGTGCTCAGGGGCTACTACTGGCCCTACGCTCAGATATTGGCCCTGGCAGGCTCGGGGGACCATATGGGATGCTGGGATTCGAACCACCTTCTGCAGCAAGGCAAACGACTTACTGCTGTGCTACCTCTCCACCCCCCTTTTTTTTGGGGGGGGGTCTATGACTTTCTTAGGAAATATTTAGCTACTGTTTTGTAACCTTGTATACTAGTAATAAGCCCATGTTTCAGTTAGAGCACACAGAAGTCTTATAAATGTTAACAGCTCACATCATCTCTATTTAGGAAACAGTAAATTAATTATTTTCGTACTTTTCTGAATTCTTCCCCCAATATATTTTCACTTTTAAAACAGTGAAAGGGGGCCCGGGAGATAGCATGGAGGTAAGGCATTTGCCTTTCATGCAAAAGGTCATCGGTTCGAATCCCGGTGCCCCACATGGCCCTCCGTGCCTGCCAGGAGCAATTTCTGAGCATGGAGCCAGGAGTAACCCCTGAGCACTGCCAGGTGTGACTCAAAAACCAAAAACCAAAAACCAAAAACAAAACAAAACAGTGAAAGAAGAAGATGCTGATATCATGGACAAAATGTCAACTAAAACAAAAAAAAAAATCCATCAATTGTATTTTTAAAAATGTGATTCTAAGCCTCACGTTACATCTGATACTAAACTGCAATCAACTGTAGGGGAAAGAAAACATATTCTATTTTATGAACATGTTTTAGTTAAAAAACTTAAATTTTTATTTTGCACTCTGAGAATCAACTTGCTTATGATACATTGATCCACTTTTTCTACTCGACTTTTCAAAAGATACAATATAAACACAGGAAAAAAATTTATTTATTAAAATGTAAAGAATCTGGGCCGGGAAGGTGGTGCTAGAGGTAAGGTGTCTGCCTTGCAGCGCTATCGTAGGACGGACCACAGTTAGATCCCCCGGTGTCCCATTTGGTCCCCCGAGCCAGGAGCGATTTCTGAGTGCATAGTCAGGAGCAACCCCTGAGCGGCAAACAGGTGTGGCCCAAAAACCAAAAAAAAAAAAAAAAAGAAGTAAAGAATCCAGGGGCCGGGCGGTGGCGCTGGAGGTAAAGTGCCTGCCTTGCCTGTGCTAACCTAGGACAGACCGCGGTTTGATTCCCCGGTCCCGTGCCTGCCAGGAGCGACTTCTGAGCGAATAGCCAGGAATAACCACTGAGCGTCACCGGGTGTGGTCCAAAAAC
>PVKC010045246.1:0-11453 GCA_004027635.1 Crocidura indochinensis | reverse complement strand
TTTGGTTTTTGGGTCACACCCGGCAGTGCTCAGGGGTTATTCCTAGCTCCATGCTCAGAAATTGCTCCTGGCAGGCACGGGGGACCATATGGGGCACCGGGATTCGAACCGATGACCTTTTGCATGAAAGGTAAACGCCTTACCTCCATGCTATCTCCCGGGCCCCATGTTTTTTGGTTTTTTTGGGGTCACACCGGCAGCACTCAGGGGTTACTCCTGGCTCTACGCTCAGAAATCATTCTTGGCAGGCTCGGGGGACCATTTGGGATGCCGGGATTTGAACCACAGTCCTCCTGCATGCAAGGCAAATGCCTTACCTTCATGCTATCCCTCTGGCCCCCCTTTTGCTGTTTTGTATTGCAAAAACAACTAAAACTGAGCCTTGTTGCATGCTAGTTCAGCAACTGTCTTAGACCTGTATGTAATGCTGACTGGATACAAGAACTCCCCAAACCCTTGGGCAAGATCTGGGTTTTCTGGCAACCTGAGAGGCCTGTTTCTCTACGAGAGCCATAATGAATGCCGTGGTTTTGCTCCCTGGAGCCTGTTGGGCTCCTCCAGCCGTGTCATAGGCATATTTACTGAATCAGAAATATTTCTGCTGTGACTTTTTGAAAACTGAAGTATTTCCTCATCCAGCTAAAAGGCTAGTCTCTCCATGATTTCCCTTTGGAATAGTAAGGACAAATCCTTAATGTAGAATGTTCTAGAGACACAGGAAAGGTGTACAGGAAATGACTCAGTCTTTCCAACCTCTGTCCTTCAATGCTAACATCACTAGACATAGGCGTTGCTTTTAGTATTTTAAATTCTACGTATGTAACAAAAATAAATATATTCTTCCGAAGACAGCAAACTAAATCATGTTTTGAAATAATTTAATGCCATGCAATTCACTTTCTACTCACTATTTTTTATTGTTTTGATCATCAGATTGTTATTGTGAAAACTGTAAATATAGTTAAAAAGAACCTCTGTTGGGGCCCGGGAGATAGCATGGAGGTAAGGCGTTTGCCTTTCATGGAAAAGGTCATCGGTTTGAATCCTGGTGCCCCATATGGTTCCCCGTGCCTGCCAGGAGCAATTTCTGAGCATGGAGCCAGGAGTAACCCCTGAGCACTGCCGGGTGTGACCCACAAAAAAAAAAAAAAAAGAACCTCTGTAACCATCAACTCGAACTCAATGATTACCTACTTGGGCAAAGTAGGTAATTTCTCTGATTTCTCCTCCCTCTTTCTTACCTATCTCTTGGTACTCGAAGGTATCAGAAAGCTATTACATTTGCCCACTTTGCATATTTCAATATTCATGTCTGGAAATACTCTTTTTCATATGATGATACCTTTGAGATTGTGCATATAGGCATATTTAGAATTGTCTTTTTTTTCCTCCAGATACATAGTATACCCTAAAAAGTAGACATGCTTTTATATTTCTTTTAGATAGGAGGGAGAAAACATAATAGAACTCTCTCCCCGGGGCCCGGGAGATAGCATGGAGGTAAGGCGTTTGCCTTTCATGCAAAAGGTCATCGGTTCGAATCCCGGTGCCCTATATGGTCCCCTGTGCCTGCCAGGAGCAATTTCTGGGCATGGAGCCAGGAGTAACCCCTGAGCATTACCGGGTGTGACCCAAAAACCACAAAAAAAAAAAAAAAAAAAAAGAACTCTCTACCCACTCTGGTTTGCAATCTTGTACTGAAGGGATATCATGCCTATCACTTTATCGCCTTTCAGCTCCCAATTCTTGTCCAGAGTGCTCATTTCCAACTATCATTGCCTTAATGATACCTTCTCTGCCCTAACTGCATTCCCCACCACCCCCAATATTAGTGGCAAGCTTCCTATCAAGGACTTGTTTCTTTTTCTTTCTTTCTTTTTTTCTTTTCAAATTTGCCTTGAGAAATATAGTCCAATGGCTTCCCTTGCATGAACTGACCCTAGTTCCCTCAGCACTGAACACGCTGCTCTGGCATTGCCAGAGTGACCTGAACACAGAAATCGGAGTACATCCTGAGCACAGCTGTATGTGCCCCCAAACCAACAGAAACCATATGCAAATCTTGGAGCCATCTGGAATTTATTTGAGAGAAGTAATGCCCATTAGCTTTTAGTGCCACATTTATTCTGGCTTTCTACCAGCATCAAGCAGGACTGAAATAAATTGACCTTGGAATCCCTTGTTTGGTAGGGGAAAGGTGAACCTCCTATGTTAATTCA
Organism: Crocidura indochinensis; assembly: GCA_004027635.1. Taxonomy (NCBI): domain Eukaryota; kingdom Metazoa; phylum Chordata; class Mammalia; order Eulipotyphla; family Soricidae; genus Crocidura; species Crocidura indochinensis. Next base: position 9,234 of record PVKC010045246.1, on the reverse strand, counting down.
GTGGCTATTTCTTTGAGTTTCTTCCCTGCCACCTCAAAGTCTGGGTGATTTGTGGATATATTTCTTTTCTTCTTTCTTCTACCCTTGAAAAAATTTTCTTAGTAGTTAATTTGGTTCATGAAGCTGTGTTATTAAAATTTGAGGTAGTTAAAAGGGCAATGTATGACCCAATTACTGTTGAAGATAAACAGAGATAATTCAAGTCTCTATCACTGCTCCATGATTAGGCTCTGAGGGACCAAGTGGTTGGGTGTCCAGATTGCAAATTCATGTCCATGACAACAAGGGAAAATGCCTTATCATGTTTTAGTGCATATGCTGATCAAGTGGGATATTCCACATTATTTCACTATATATTCTAAATATAGAGACTGTGTTTTGTTTCTTATTGCTCAGGTTTCACACAGGGCAAATGGAGCAAACTCATTAGAGGAATAATTCATAGCATGGCCATTTTATGTGTGGATTGGTTATAATATTTAACAATGGGAAATTTAGGGGAAGGATTGAAAGAGCATACATACAAAAGTACATGAAAGAATATACATAAAGCCAAGTTTAAAGTCAGTTGCAGGAGTTGGAGTGATAGCATAGTGGTAGGGTTTTTCCCTTGCATGGTGCTAGCATGCCCAGGACAGACCTGAATTCGATTCCCAGCTTCGTATATGGTCCCTGGAGCCAGGAGCAATTTCTGAGTGCATAGCCTGGAGTAATCCCTGAGTGTCACCGAGTGTGGCCCAAAAGTCAAAAGAGAAAGAAATTTTGCAATTTGATGGGTGATCTCCATAATACCTGAAAATAAGGGTGATAATATGCATCATGCAGCCAAAAATTGTGGAATATACTAGGAGACATGCAGAGTTTCATCATAGTAATACTGAAATAATTCTACTGAAAAAAAAATCCTGTAAGCTCTTAGGAGGACAGTGATGTAATTAATATATGAAACATTTAATATGAAAGCAATGTAATATTGGACCTTTGCTTAGTACTATTTTATTGCCACAGTTCAATTGTTTCTTCTTCTTTCATTTCATACCCCCCCACCCCACCAGAATATCAACAGAGTTGTGTTTGTTGGGAATTTTCTCAGAATCAATATGGTCTCCATGAAGCTGCTAGCATATGCTATGGATTTTTGGTCCAAAGGACAGTTAAAAGCTCTGTTTTTGGAACATGAGGTAAGTGAAATTTTATATGGGTTTAATGATATTAAGTTGAGGATGTTTGGGGTTGAATTGTGTATGAGTTCCTTAGTTTTAAAATTAGTCAAGTTAGGGGCCAGAGTGGTGGCGAAAGCGGTAGGGCGTTTGCCTTGCACGCGATAATCTAGGACGAACCACAGTTCTATTCCCTGGTGTTTTATATGGTTCCCCCAAGCCAGGAGCAGTTTCTGAGTGCATAGCCAGGAGTAACCCCTGAGTATCACTGAGTGTGGTCTCTCCCCTCAAAAGCAAAATAAAATAAAATAAAATTGGTCAAGTGAAAAAAGAGTAAGGAAAAACTATACATTAACTGGTAGTAATTTTGTTTGTTTTGAGGCTACACCCAGTGATGCTCAGGCATTACTTCTGGCTCTGAGCTCAGAAATTGCTGCTGGCAGGCTCAGGATGCCTTTGAATGCCGGGAATCAAATCGAAGTCTGCCCTGGGTTGGCCGTGTGCAAGGCAAATGTGCTATCCCTTCAGCCTCTGGTAGTAATTTTTAAAAGTTAGTGAAAATGGGTATATGGTTTGTTTTGGGTTGCACCCAGCTATGCCAACAGTTCATTCCTGGTGGGTTTGAGAGACTATATAAGGTGCCAGGGATCTAATCTGTGCCAGATGAATGCCAGGCAAATGTCCTACCTGCTGTACTACCTAGTCCCAGAACATGGGAAATTGATGGAATGGGGTTATGGTTCACATGTTAGAGCACAAACTTAGCATGCTTGAGGCCATGACTTAGGTTTCTTGCCTTTCATGTCACATCCTGAACCCAAAAATCTTCTGGTGTGGCATGAATAAAAACATAAAATGAGGTGGTGGGTTATTGCTAACAATCTCTCAACTCTAACCAGGTTAGTTTAGTTTTTTGTGTGTTTTGGGGTCATACTGGGACTGAGGATCAAATGTAGTAGTAAACACCCTACCTGCTGTACTATTGCTCTGGTCCCTAATTAACCCAATTGGGGTTGGGGTCATACTTGGTAGTGTCTCTGGGTTGCCATCACTCTTAGAGGTGCTTTGGGACCAAATGGGGCCAGGGATCAAGCCTAGGGCCCCAGCATGCAAAATATGAACCCCAAACCCTCTGAGTTTGTGTCCTGACACTAGCCTATTTTTTTTTCCTTTGTGCCCCACCTAGTGGTGCTCAGGGGTTACTCCTGACTGCATACTCAGGAATCCTGTTGAGCTTGGGGACCAAGGGATGCAAAGGCTCCTATGGGATGCAAGGGATTGAACCCAGGTTAGCCACATGCAAGGCAAATGCATCACTCTGGCTTTATGTTAAAATAAAATTAACCTGTTCACTACACTGCTGACCAATATTTTTGCTGTAGGACCAAGACCTATTATTACAATTGGGTTTTGCTGATTTGAATTCTGCAGCTGTCTTCCCCCCTTTTCATAATCTCCAAATATATATGATTTCTAGTTTATTTCTTTTTTGTTTGTTTGTTTGTTTTTGGGCCACACCCGGTGACACTCAGGGGTTACTCCTGGCTATTCGCTCAGAAGTCGCTCCTGGCAGGCACGGGAGACCATATGGGGAACTGGGGGATCGAACCGCGGTCCGTCCTAGGTTAGCGCAGGTAAGGCAGGCACCTACCTCCAGCTCCACTGCCTGGCCCCCTCTAGTTTATTTCTTTAACATAGATCAGAAATTAAAAATGTTACTGAGGGCTGGAGAGATATTATAGTAGGTAAGGCACTTGCCTTGTACATAGCTAACCTGGTCCCATCTCTGGCATCCCATATGGTTCCCTGAGCACCACCAGGAGTAATTCTTGAGTACCAAGCTAGGAGTGACCCTAAACATAAACAAGTCAGCAAGTCTTCTGGTGGTTGGGCCTTGAGGGATGGTGTGTTGGCATGAGCCAGCCTGCCTACATGGAAGAGGAGGACTTCAGAGAACCCTTTAGTCCGGTTTCTACAATGTTGTGAATGAGAGGTGTTTTTTTTGTTTCTTTTTGTTTGTTTGTTTGTTTTGTTTTTGGGCCACACCCAGTGGCCCCTAGGGGTTACTACTGGCTCTACACTCAGAAATCACTCATGGCAGGCTCAGAGGACCATATGGGATGCCAGGATTGAACCCAGGTTTGTCCTGGGTCGGCTGCTACCCATTGTGCTATCACTCTGGCCCCTGAATCAAATTCTTTTCTAAGAATAAATTAGGAACTATCTTTCCCCATCCCTTCCTTTAAAATTCTTTTAAACTGTTCTGAAAACAACTTTATCACAGAAAGTGCCAAATCCCTTGGGTATAAGCTGTAGAACAAGCATCTAAAGAACTATTATAAAATTTAATTGTCTTAAATAACTACTGGTACTTTTCTCCTCTCCAAACTGACATCTTTGAAAAATGTGGATGCATTTATAAGTTATTAAAATTTCACAGCCTGGGTTTTGTAGTGTTGCAATTTTGGAGGGTTGTGGGGAAAGGAGAGGAATTAAGTCACAAAGTCTTTACTCATCTCGGCCAGCAAAGGGCCCTTATTAATCTGTTTATTGGTTTTTTATATATGACTTATTTTACTAAAATAATTAAGGGACTATTTTTTTTTTGTGGTTTTTGGGTCACACCCGACAGTGCTCAGGGGTTACTCCTGGCTCCATGCTCAGAAATTGCTCCTGGCTGGCACAGGGGACCATATGGATTTGAACCGATGACCTTTTGCATGAAAGGCAAACGCCCTACCTCCATGCTATCTCCCGGGCCCCAGGGACTATTTTTTAAATTTTTTATTTTTAATTATGAGAACAATGATGCAAAGAAAGAGGTAAAGTTACAGTGGAAGGACAATCACCCATAAACAGAGTTCTTGCTGACGCCTAAATTTTGAACTTACAGTCAAAGAACATTAAGAAAAATAAAACAGGGGAGAAAAGAAAAAACCAGAATCTATGTACAATTACTTTGTCCAAAGGGACTATTTTTAGTTCGATGCATGTACTACCATATTTAAGGATTAAAAGTAAAGCAATGTGGGAAGGAGAGGTAGCACAATGACAGGGCTTTTGCCTTGCACACAGTCATCCAGGACAGACGGTGGTTTGAATCCCAGCATCCCATATGGTCTCCCGAGCCTGCCAGAAGTAAAGCAATGGGCTTATTTTATCTAGCATTTATCTGTGTTTTATTTGACAACCTTAAGTTTATATCTCTTGGAATAATACAGAAAACAAAGGCTGGAAGTTTTCAGAATTCAAAGGCCTCTATACTCAAGGTTACATGAATGATTAGTTGGTGGTAGATAGGAAATCCACTGGTGCTGGAGAGATAACATAGCAGCATCTGCCTTGCAAGCAACCAACCCAGGACCTAAGGTGGTTGGTTTGAATCCTGGTGTCCCATATGGTCCCCTGTGCCTACCAGGAGCTATTTCTGAGTAGATAGCCAAGAGTAACCCCTGAGCACTGCCAGGTGTGGCCCAAAAACAAAAAACAAAAACAAAACAAAACAAAACAAAAAGCAAAAGAAAGAAAATCCACTGTTTTGGGAGAAGCTTTTTTTTTTTTTTCCTCTTTTTGTTTGATTGTATTTAGTGACCATATCCATTAGTGATCAGGGCTATTCCCAGAAGTGTTCAGCGGATCACGCAGGAATCCAGGGCTCCTACCAGCAAAAAATATATATTCCAGGGGATGGAGAGATAGCATGAAGGTATCTTGGGCAACTGTATGGGATGCCGGGGATCAAACCCAGGTTCATCCTGAGTCAGCTGAGTGCAAGGCAAACTCCCTACCACTGTGCTATTGCTCCAGACCCAACATCAATTAATTTTTTAATGTATAAAAAAGTGGGTTCCATAAATAATATTTATTGTATTTCTTGGCAGTGTTTAGGCTTTCAGTCACTCTTGTTGACCATATTTAGAGTACAGCATTCCCAAAATTATGCTTTTTGAGAGAGCACAACTGGTGATACTCAGGGTTACTCCTGGTTCTCCACGCAGTGTCTGGTGGTTGGGGCTGGAGCCATAGCACAGTGGTAGGGCGTTTGCCTTGCACATGGCTGATCCAGGGCAAACCTTGGTTTATTCCCTGGTAGCCCATATGGTCCCCCAACCCAGGAGCGATAACCTTGCACATAGCTAGGAGTAACCCCTGAGTGTCACTAGGTGTGGCCCAGAAACCAAAAAAAATAAAAAATAAAAAAAGAAGTGTTTAGTGGTGTTTGGGGGGTGGAGTGAAGAGGATGAAGAGGATGATCATATGGGATGTTGGGTAGAACCTGGATGGGTCTGCCAAGTTTAAGGCAAGTGCTCTACCCACTATTCTATCTCTCTGGCCCACCAAAATTATGTAAGCCTTTACCAGACTGATAGCTTAATGGTGTAAGGTTTGATCCCTGGTATCTCACGGTCTCGCTAGTACTGCTTGTCATGACCCCAAAATAAAATAGAATTATTGAAACCGAAAGGTATTTTTAGCTAAAGTTCAAAGGTAGTATATGCTTATGAGTGAAGGTGTTCCAATTATTTTTATAGGGTTATTTTGGAGCTGTGGGGGCACTTTTGGAACTGTTCAAAATGAATGATGAACAATAGAGATGAGCAGAAGATGGAAAAACCTTTGAAGACAGGGACCTGACATCACTGCTGAAGAAAGTGAAAATATGGTGGGACAAATGGACTGAGATGGACAGATGCCAAGCCATAGGGCAGATGAACCTGCTAGATTTATAAATACTTTCAAATCCTTCTAGCTGATCTTTTATTCAGGGGTTTTGAGCTTATGATTCAAAATTGGGAATACAAGAGTTTTTTTCTGTATACTGTATTTTTTAAAAAAAGAAAAACCATTTGTGCAGCGTGGCCAAAACCTATTGACTTTATGCATTAACTTTGGAAAGTTATATAATGGGTAAGAAGGACCTGAAATGTAAAAGTGCTGTTTAATTTTCTTCTGGGGTTTACTGATCAGTGTGGTAATTTTAACTTCATTTAGTAATGACTCTAGGAGATTTTACCTTGACTTATATTTTTCATGACGTTTCATGATTTGCTGTTGGTTTCAAGTGAAACTACAAATCTGGCATGTGTAACTGTGAACACTATTATAATTTTGTCTGCCTTTTGGGTCTTTTTTGTTTTGTTTTGTTTTTGTTTGTTTCTGTTTTAAGTATCATGGAAGAAGAGCCCTTTCTACTGTTTCTGTGCCTGGAAAACTCTTCTTTTTAAGGTTCATATTCATCAAGGTGCTGCTGATCAACTCAGTCATAGTTAATTAAGTGCAAAGTTTAAAGTGCTCAGAAAGTGCCCTTGAAGAGAAAACTCTGAAGGTATCAGTGGATTTAGTAAGCCTCGGTAAATCTTGAAAATCATATGCAATTTTTCTTACCCATTAATAATAATATATCTTTTTGTTGGTTTTAGTTTGTGTTAAATTAATTGAAATGTCCTATAATGACATCTCAGTTCAAATGGGAGCACATCCTCCAATAGGACATTGTAGATTTGGGGGACAGTTTTCCCTATAGACTAACTGCACATTGGGAGGCTGGGGGAAAGTCATGGTTTGAGGTGACAGACAGTGATACCTGTCTGTTTTGTACCTGTGTGCACCTAGGAGCATTGTAAAAGGGCATCTTAAATAATAAAGTTTTCTCATTTAAAATATCTTCACTTGGAAATGATTTCAATCCCAGTCTCTACAATTAAAAGAAATTACGATCTCAATTTAGCTATCGATTTCTTTTTGAAAGACATCATCGGAAATGATAAGGGACTTTCAAATAAGTCTCTTGAAAATGCAGGAGATCTCATATTTTAGAATTACTAATCAATCTATTGAATTGGACATTTTGTTGAAAGGGATTTTTTGGAAGGGCAGTACAATTGCTCCATGATAAATCTTCCTTCTCTGCTTCCTGAGTTACCACCATTTTTAATTTTCCTATTTTCAAGTCTTGAAATTGATGTTAAAGTATTCACTTGTCTGGTTGAAATAAAATCTGTTTTTTTGTTGTTGTTGTTGTGATGTTTTTAATGTCTATTTTATTTTCATTTCTTAATTTTATGTTCATATTCTCTGCCTTTGTATCATATGAAATGAATGAACATATGTTATAATTTTGCTGCTCTACATCCCATAATTTGAAGCTTTCACATAAGTGTGGTGAGATCCGAATCACTGTGACTTCGGTTGAAACTGACCTGTACAGGAATTTTTACTTTTTATTTTTATTTTTTTTATTTATTTTTTTTTTTGGTTGTTTTTGGGCCACACCCGGTGATGCTCAGGGGTTACTCCTGGCTATGCGCTCAGAAGTCGCTCCTGGCAGGCACGGGGGACCGTATGGGGAATCAGGGGATCGAACCATGGTCCGTCCTAGGTTAGCGCAGGCAAGGCAGGCACCTTATCTCCAGCGCCACCGCCCAGCAGGAATTTTTAAATGACTTTATTGTTCTCCCACAAGTAGTATCACTACCATGTTTGTTAATGCCAAAAGAGTTTCTAAATTTGGCCAGCACAATACCTTTTTATCAACTTCCTCCTACTTTTAAAATTGAAGCAACAAAGATGATCTTAAAAGATAAGCCTAAAAAAAAAAGATAAGCCTAGAAATCTACGTATTATCTGTTAGTGCCTTTATTGATTTTTCAACCATTTCAACTACCTATTAGGGACAGCAGACTATAAATCATGGTACTGCAAAAAAAAATTAGGGCAAGTGAATGTGACATCATAATTTTTTAATATTTTAGATGCGCTAGTCTCATTACAAATGTTAAAGCATTTATTTAGTTAAGGGAATAAGTTATTCTATTATACTAGATAAAATAAATTATACATACTAAACATTTTTTTTTTTTTGGTTTTTGGTTAATCTTGCAGCCTGGAACAATTGTATGGTGGGTAGGGCATCTGCCTTGTGTATAACAGATTTTGATCCCTGGAACCACATATAAGTGTGACCCTGGTAATCACATATAGGTACCCTGAACCTTCCAGGAGTGATCCTTGAGTGTAAAGCCAGGAGTAAGCCATGAGCAGTCAGATATCAGCAAAACAAAGGAATTTTTTTTTTTTTTTGATTTTTGGGTCACACCTGGCAGTGCTCCTGGGACCATATGGGATGCCAAGATTCAAACTACCGTCCTGCATGCAAGGCAAATGCCCTACCTTCATGCTATCTCCCCCAAAAGACTTTCTTTATCTTGGGCCAGAGAGGTAGTATAAAGGTTAAAGAGTTTGCATGTGGCTGAAAATCTGTTCAATCCCTGGCACCACTTTTGGTTCTCTGGGAAGCACCAGAATTGATCCCTGAGTGCAGAGCCAGAAATAGCCCTTAAGCACTAATGGTATGACCCTGGACTTTAAAAAGACAGATTTTTTTTGTTTGTTTGTTTTTGGTTCACACCCGGCAGTGCTCAGGGGTTACTCCTGGCTCCATGCTCAGAAATTGCTCCTGGCAGGCACGGGGGACCATATAGGGCACCGGGATTCGAACCGATGACCTTTTTTGCATGAAAGGCAAACGCCTTACCTCCATGCTATCTCCCGGGCCCTAAACTTTCAAATAAAGTAAAAAGACAGATTTTTTTATTTGAACTCTGGAGTCAGGATTGGTCAAGAGACTCCAAACATGTTATTTGATGCTGAGAAAGCTTCAGTCTGAATTCAATTCATTCATTTACTAGGTAGGTAGACAAATTGCCTTTCTCTTTGTACCCTGGTTTCTTTACTCATAAATGGGTCAAGAGTTGTTTCATTAGTCTCATAAAGAACTGAATACAAGCACTGACATTAGTTAATTGTTCCAAATAAAAGGTTTTTTTTAATTAAGGTATTAGTCCTGATTTCTAGACTTTTGATATGCGAAGGACACATTTTATTACGCGACACATCACAGCTCTCCACATGCAAGAAGATATCCAGAGTCCCACGCTCACATTTCCAAGACAGCAAACTCTTAAAATTGTCTTAATTAACTTAATTAACTTAACAGAAAAGGCTGACTTAAGCATTATTTACATGCTTTATAATACCCTTCATATGTTTTGTGGCAGAGCTATTAGTATGTTTT
>PVKC010045245.1:0-11451 GCA_004027635.1 Crocidura indochinensis | reverse complement strand
CTTCTTCTTCTTCTTCTTCTTCTTCTTCTTCTTCTTCTTCTTCTTCTTCTTCTTCTCCTTCTTCCTTCTTCTTCTTCCTTCTTCTTCTTCCTCTTCCTCTTCCTCCTCCTCCTCCTCCTTCTTCTCCTTCTTCCTTCTTCTTCTTCCTTCTTCTTCTTCTTCTCCTTCTTCCTTCTTCTTCTTCTTCTTCCTCTTCCTCTTCCTCTTCCTCCTCCTCCTCCTCCTCCTCCTCCTCCTCCTCCTTCTTCTTCTTCTTCTTCTTTCTCTCTTATTTATATACCAATTTTCAATATGGTTACTGAAGGGGTATCTTGTATGTCACTTCACTGCCTTTCAGACCCAAGTTCTTGTCCAAAGTAATCACTTCCGACTATCGTTGTCCTAGTGGTCCCTTTCTACCCTAACTGCACTGCTTTCTACCATGGACTGGTCCTCTTGGCCTTGTGGCTATTTTCTCTGGATATTTTTGTTTTGATACTATCTTGTTTTTATATTCCACAAATGAGTGCTGACAGTTGTGACCCCCCAATATACATGCCTTGAAAAGAACTGTTCTATCAATTCATGACACTTATCAGTTCGTGACCCTAAGAGATCAGAGAGATGGTTGTGATTTAAAGAAGAGGATGAAGATATGATGAAGAAATGACCCAGAATCTTGGAAAAGGTGAGTAAAGTGCTGAGCACAAAAAAGAAAACAGGGAGGAGCCAGAATGATAGTACAGAGAACAGGGTGTTTGACTCAAAAGTATTACACCCCAATTTACTTCCCTATATCCTATATGGTCCCCTGAGCCATCCAGGAGTAAGTTCTGAGCACAACTGGTCTAATTCCCCTTCCCCCCAGAAAAAAGAGAAAGGAAGAATAACTTGATATGACTTTTAAGTAGGAGCACTGCCACCCCCAAATGCTTGAGGAGCTCACCTGAGCTTAAGGGCCCTGAGTTTGGAATCAAAACTGGTTGGGTAAACAACACCTGTGATGGGGTGTGAAGGGAACTTTAGGGTTTTGAGTTCTTTAGGAACTGGTAGAATGGTAACTTACCTTTGTGTGTATATAGATTAAAGAGGCTTAAAAGATCTAACTGATGTTAGTAACACCAGATCTTTTATCCTCATTTCTATCAGAGTTTTAACAAGCACTCCTTTGGGTCAGTCCAAGGTAAAGAAATGTATGTCATCTTCTTGGAGGTAGGATGGAAGGACATTGGAAAACTGCCCAGATGTATTTCCCCAATGGATCTTGCCAATAAACTTTGGGTTTATTCCAACATTTCTGAATCAAGTGTTCATTTGTCAGTGTTAGGTGCTGAATACAGAAAGCATATATATATATATATATATATATATATATATATAATTTTTTTGCTTGTTTTTAGGCCACACCTGATGATGCTCAGGGGTTACTCCTGGCTATGCACTTAGAAATCGCTCCTGGCTTGGGGGACCATATGGGATGCTGGGAATTGAACCTAGGTCCATCCTGGGTCAGCCACATGCAAGGCATATGCCCTTCCGCTGTGCTATCATTCTGGTCCCCAGAAAACATATTTTAATATTTTTTGTATCTCACAACATTTTTATGTAGACAAAGTATATATTTTGCTTACATTCTTTTTTCTTAACTCTTAGATGGATTTGGATAGTCAAAATACTCATAATTATAAAGAAAAGGATGATAGAACTTGGCATCTGAAAAGAAAGTTGTAAATCATGACAAAGAAGGCTAAAGGGACTGCAAAGACAAATCACACCTAATTCTTATGTTGGTCCTCTCCCAAATCCAGCAGGATGTCTTAAGACCGTATCTGGTCCAAGGTGAGCTATATGGGTGATTTAGAGGCAAAACAAAGAACTTGCAGAATCACATACCATCACAGACTGCAAAAATGAAATCCAAATTGTTTCGATAACGTCCTGCTTTGCTAAGAGAATAACACTGCTAATATGCCAAATGGCATTAACACCTTTTGCTGTGACTTGACATTTCTCACACAAGGTTAATGAACACACAAGTTAATGAACAGCTTATAGTAAAATGAAATCAGTAGCTTTAGGGAGCTAGCAAGTTATCAGCTTACTTCAGCTCCACCCTTACTTTATTGAACTTGGAAACATCTGTGTTAGTCTTGCTCTAATCCTTCTTGAATTGGCACAACATGATTGTGTTGGGAAGTCATGGAATTCACCCCATTCATCATTTAATAAGACACCTTTTAAATTCAAAAGCTTCTGTATGATTTGGAAGAATCCAATCTTTGGTTTTTAGACTGTTAAATCCTTGAAGAATTTTGAAGAGCAAATATACAAATCATAATATAGTGTTAGGTTCTGTTAATCTTAAGAATATGTGAGTCATTTTAAATCTAGAATATTTTTGACTTAGTCATTTCCTTCAGATGAAATTCAACTTTCCAGAATAAAAATGATAAACTGTCAAGTTCTTCCTTATATAGTTATAAGTTAAAAGCATTGTAAACTACAGAATCTTTTTTTTTAATTTGTTGAATATTATAATTGAGGTTTTCATTAACAAGTGTTTTTTTATATTTTAACACCTTGATTACATACATAATTGTGTTTGGGTTTCAGTCATGTAAAGAGCACCACCCATCACCAGTGCAAGGTTCCCATCACCATTGTCCCAAATCTCCCTCCTCCCCACCCACCCCCCGCCTGTACTCTAGACAGGCTCTCCATTTCCCTTATACTTTCTCATTATTAGGACAGTTCAAAATGTAGTTATTTCTCTAACTAATCTCATCACTCTTTGTGGTGAGCTTCATGAGGTGAGCTGGAACTTCCAGCTCTTTTCTCTTTTGTGTCTGAAAATTATCATTATTGCAAGAATGCCTTTCATTTTTCTTAAAACCCATAGATGAAACTACAGAATCTTAATTTAAGGAAAAGAAAACAAAGGGTTACAAGTTTAAAATATGGAAACAGTGTTTGGAGCTATTACTCTAAATTTGTGAATGTAGACTTTTTTTTTTTGCAATTCTTTTTTTTGTTTGTTTGTTTGTTTTGTTTTTGGATTTTGGGTCACACCCGGCAGTGTTCAGGGATCACTCCTGGCTCTACACTCAGAAATTGCTCCTGACAGGCTCGGAGGACTGTATGGGATGCCAGGATTCGAACCACCATCCTTCTGCATGCAAGACAAACGCCTTACCTTCATGCTATCTCTCTGGCCCCTGTGATTCTTATTTAAAATGGGTTTCATATGACATTTTTTGTATTCCTTCTTTACTTTTATTGATATTTAATATATTTTATGTTCATTTCTTTATGGAGCCAATTAGTTTCATAGTAGAAGAAAGTGTCTACAACTAAAAACCATGTACATAACACACCCTTACATATCTTGTTGGCTAATGATGACACTCAATAGGTTTCCCAGTTCTGCTGCATATGAGGTACTCAATAAATACTTATTAAATAAACAGATTTTTAGAATAGTATATATTATATATAACATATTATATATAAAATATCTTTTGAGCAGGTAAAGCATTGATACCATGATAAATAATTTGGAAATTTGGAAGCCACAAATTAATTGATAAGGATACTATCTTGAATTTCCTTTTTTATTAATGTAGATTTAAAAGTATTTCAACTTTTGGTCTTGATTATGTTATTGCTTCTCAGAAGAATTGTGGAAGATAGACCAATAAATATTATTCCTATTTCTCAGATAAAATTTTTGAGTCTTGAAAAGTTAGCAGGTAAATGAGAACAAGGGTAGATTCTTACAGAGCCAAAATAAAATATCAGTTGAGTTATACACCTTTGGAGGCTATAAGAAAGACTCTGTGTGCTTAATGTTTCCAACTTCTAGATATTTCCACATTCCTCCTCTTCTTTCTCTTCCTCTTCTACTTCTTTTTCTTTCTCCTTCCCTTCTTTATTTTCTTTTCTCCTTTCCCTTCTTCCCATTTTCTTGTCTTACTTTTCTTCTCTTCTTTTCCTACTTCCTCTTCCTTTTCTTCTTCCTTCTCCTCTTCTTTTTCTTCTCCCTCTTCTTCTTACTCCTCTTCCTATTCTCACACTCCCTCCAACTCTTCTTAATATTCTTTTCCTGGTCTCTGGGACTCCAATAATTCCTATGTGTCTTCTGTTAAGTTTATCAAAGACTTCTATTCTCATCTCCTCACATTTTTTCAGAGGTGCATCAATCAACCTTTAATGTCCAAAAGAGGCATGAATGCAGAGCATAGGAGATGTGGAGGGATATCAGCTCCTGCTCCAGAAATGAAGGAGATATGAGCACAAACCAGACATTTCCAACTGGCCACACAAGTCTGGGAAGGTAAGGAGAAATAAAGACTTATACATTCATTAAAAATAAAATCCTCCTCACATTTTTTGAGTAGACTATTCATTGTCTGATAATTTGCCTTAAAGTTATTTTTCTATGTCTTCTGCTGTATGCACTTGTTCTGCATTTCATCCTTCGGTTCAATGACCCCTTCCTCATCTGCTGTCACTCTGCTGTAGAGGTTTTTCATTGAGGTTTTTATTTGATCTACCCAGGTTTTCCAGACCTGTTATTTCAGTTTGGAATTTTATCATTATGCCCTGTTCAGCCCGATTTATTCTTGCTTTGAGTTCTTTGAGCATTCTCCATATTAGTACTCTAAATTACTTATCTGAGAGGTTTATCATGGCCATCTTCATTCTCTATGTGTGGTGTTGTCCTGAATTGTTTTCTCATTGCAGCACTTGTATAGTGGTTTCTACTATATGTTGTGCTGGGGTTCGTGGGTTAGAAGATGCCTTTGGCGCGGTGGCTCCACCTTTTTAGGTGGGGTCCTTACTGGGTTTGGGCCCTGGAGATTATGTTTGATGGCGTCTTCTTGACTGTCTTGGGCAGAAAAGTAGACAGGTAGCAAGGCAGCAGACCTTTATAATGGCTCTCCTGTTCCCAAACACATGGCAGGGACCAGAACCTACCTTATTGGGTGGGGCCCTTACTGGGTTTTGGCCCTGGAGATTGTGTTCGATGGCATCTTCTTGGCTGTCATGTGCAGAAAAGGAGGGATTTTTTTAAAATAAAGACACAGTTACAGGATCATTTTCTTTTTCTTTTTCCTTTCTTTATTTTTTTTTTACAGGATCATTTTCATAGCAAAGTATCTAGGGCAATTCTACATTCTGCCTGTATGATAAGTAAAATAATCCCCCTAACCCTTCAATGTGTCTCTGTCCTAATGCCTAAAGTTTGCGAATCTGTTTACTGACCTGGAAAAATGAATCTGGAGACGGGATTGTCTCCTATTCTGGACTATGCCATTGAGCCTACTGTAATAATGAGTCTTGCACTCTTTTTATATGTGATAGAAGGTGGGCCACAGAAGTGTAGAGTAGAGGTAGAAATGATGCAATCGCTGATTGAGGAATGTGGGAATCTCTAGAAGTTGGAAACATTAAGCACACAGAGTCTTTCTTATAGCCTCCAAAGGTGTATAACTCAACTGATATTTTATTTTGGCTCTGTAATACCCTTCTTGCACAACTGCATAACAAATAAATCTGTGTTGTTTTTAAGACACGAAGCTTGCAGGTATTTGTCAGTGTAATAATGAGAAACAAATGCATCCAATATGTGATTAATAAAACAAAACAAAAGAAAAAATGCATACATTGCTATTTGAGTTCAAGAAAGACATAGCAAAAGAATATGGAGAATTCAATGACAGTTTATTGCTTCTTTTGAGAAACCCTGAAACGTAATATAAGCAAAGCCCAAGTCAGGTGGGCTAAGCTTTTTTTTTTCTTTTTTGGTTTTTGGGTCACATGGGTGGCTCTCCGGTCTTATTCCTGGCTTTTTGCTCAGAAATTGCTCCTGGCAGGCACCGGGGACCATATGGGATGCCGGGTTCCAGACCACTGTTCATCCTGAATCAGCTTCGTGCAAGGCAAACAAATGCCCTGCTGCTGATCTATCTCTCCGGTTTCTGGGATAAACTTTTCTAATGCTACCATCTCCAGGTAAGTAGGATTCTATCTATCAGAACATATTTCATCCTACTGGTATTTCCCAAAGTAGCCACTGAGGGTGACATTTATACATCATCTGTTTTTTTCTGCCTTTGAGTTCTCAAAGAAACTGGTGTTATGTAATCAGATATTCATTTGTGACTGCAATGAAGAGTCTCTCACTTGAGAATGATCACTTAACAATCTCAGAGAATTGAGATTATGAGTCTGTGAATCATTTTAATGCTAGACCAGGTCTGTGTCACCTCACTAGCTCTCTTGGAAACAGGAATATCTTATGTCACTTTGCTTCTCTTTTATAGGCACCAAAACCATGTATTTAGGGAAGGAAAATTTTGTACAAAATCATCATTGTGAAAGGCTACTTGATGTAAAAATAAATTAGTGTCTGGGCTTCAGATGACTCCGTATATGGAGGAAGGCTGTGAAGAGCAGTAACCATTGCACACTGTGGGTGAGAATGTAATTGGTTTAAATAGATAAAGCACTGCAAAGATTACTCAAAGAACTAAAAATAGAAATTCTGGGGGAGGGTGGAAGAGTGATAGTACATTGGGTATGGCATTTGCCTTGCATATAGCCAATCTGGGTTTGATCCCCAGCATCCCTGAGCCTTCCAGGTATGATTTCTGAGCTCAGAGCCAGAAGCAATATTTGCACATTCCTGGATGTGGAATGTGCCACCCCAAGAAGAAATTCCAGGCAACATTGTTCTCCACTACTGATTATTTACCCTAAAAATACAAAAACACTGATTTGAAAAGACATATTCTTGCATGTTTATTGTAGTATTATTCACAAGAGCTAAGGGCTGGAAACAACCATTGTGCTTAGTGGCAGAAGACTGAAGAAAGAAACTGGAATATCTGTAGACAATGGGATATTGTCTACAGTTATTAAAAAAGAAAAATTTTGAAAGAGCTGGATGAACCTAGAGGGTATTGTGTGTTTTGAGTAAAATCAGATGGAGAAATATAAACAACAGAGGATTTCATTCGTAGGTGGTACAAAGGGATGAACTAAATTAAACAATCAATATATTTTTAGACCAAAAGATCAGTTAGGGATAACCAGAGGGCAAGGAGGACTAGGTAAACTAGGTAAACAAGATCAAATGTAGTAAAGGGTATACTTGGATGCTTGGTGATAAACTTAAGGTAGCATATACACAAACACTGATTCCAAGGATGCACATCTGAAATGTATCTAACTATATAATACTGGAATAAATACAATAACAATAAAAGATTTAAATAGAGAAAAGAAGGGATTTGCTAGTAGAAAAAGGCCTTCCAGGCAGTAGCAGCAATATAAATTCAAAGACTCTATGTGTGGTGTCTTCAAACAATGAAAGATTGAGTAAGGCCAGAAAAGAATGTGCTCAGTGGAGTAACACCTGGTTTTATGTTTATTTATAAACATAAATGCGGTGCTCATTTATAAGAACCAAAAGCAAAAATGGTAAAGCTTAGATTCTCAGCTCTGTGGAGTCAGAACTTATAAGCAGCATCTACTTTTCAACAGACTTAAAAGCATTGGCTGAGACAGACTTATAATTTCCTTCTCTATCAGACATGACATGATCTTATGAAATGATTTCTTTCCATTGGTTTGTTTTAAACCTTTCTTTTGTCCCTCCTCACATGAAATCAAGTTTTATTGGGGCACGTCTAGTGGTATTTGGGGGCCACTAAAGCCATTCTCTTAATAGTGGCAATGAAGGGGGTGGGGGAAAATATACAACATGGGGGTTGAATTCCTGCCTTACACATGCTAGGCTTATGCTCTATAATTTAAACTATCTCTTGAACCCAACAAAGTCCTTTAAATACCAACTTCTATGCCTCCACAGACAACAAAGCAGGTCATATTAGTGGGCCCATTATCACATATCACACACAGTGTGCAGCTGTGTACTGTTCTACTCAGCAAATTTCATACCACTTACAGAAGTAATTCCTATTATTGGATGAAAACAGGCAGAGGGGGAAATAAACAACTCTCAGACAAATCCCTTGAAGTCTCCCAGGCTGTCAATGACAAAGATACACTTCTGGAACACAGGAAAACTAATGGTTTTCCTAGAAGCACACCAAATTCAAGGAGTGAAAACAATTATGCAGAAAGCACAGACAACACCAACCAATTCCTGGGTTGTAGTAAAGGTGCAGTAATTTTATACCAAAAGCCTAAACATTAATAGTATGTCATCTAAGTCACAATAAGTTTTAAAAAATCATCATTTTCATTTACAATTAATCTAGCATGCTCATTTTTTTGTTTTAAGAAACACTTAGAGAAGATAACAAGTAAAAGTTTTTATGATTAAAGTTCAAATCAAAGCTTTGAAAATGAGGGATATCAAAAGCACAACAAATAAGAACTAAATAAAACTATATAACAGTATTCCTGCTAATAGCCACCAACTTGTCTGCATAGAATTGACCCCTCCTTCACAACTAAGAACAGGATGACACTGAAACTTCCCAGGTAGACTAGTCTTGAAAACTCTGGGGCTTCCTCAGAATGGAGGTGAACAGATTTCTTTTTTTCCCCCAGAGAGCCAGTAGCCACAGCCACACCCAACACCTTCCCACATATGTTTCTATAACCTCATCAAGCTGCCAGGCCTCCAAAGCAAATGATCTCCATAACTCCTGGAGCTACACCTCCAAATTCTAAAATATTTTCAGTCCTCTATGATCACAACAAACCTGATTGGAGAGTTGAATAGAAGAACATTAAGTTCAATAAGACAAAATAATAAACAGAAGACTCAATCAATACCAACCAGCCTAGTAAATCCTCAGACAATAAATGACATTAGCAACATCATTTTGAGATATAACAATGATTACTAGCTGATTTTTATTGATCTATATTTTGATAATTTCATTTGCCTTTGCATTGTAACAAGGAAGTGTCGGTGGTGGGACTGTATTAGAACATTTAATGCCTATAAATACTATAATATAAAAGCATTTTATGATATGATGATATAAAAATGAAAAATAATAAATATACATATCAATATTAAACACTTCTGTATATCACAGAACACAATGAGATAAAAATTGTGCTAATTACTTATCTGATGAAATGTTACTACCAATAATATGCAAAGAACTCCTATAACTCAACAAGAACAAAATAAAATAAGCCAAGGACTTGGATAAACATTTCTCTAAAGATGGTCAACAAATAGGAGGAGAAGCTTGACATCAGTAATTATCAGAGAAATTAAAACTAAACCCATGAGATCTCATATACATTCATTAAAATTGTTACCACCAAAATATGGAATATAAACAGGGACAAGAAAATATGGAAAAATTGTAACTCTTGTGCACCATTGGAAAGAATATTCAAAGCTACAACTTCGTACAGAAAACAATGAGTAAAACAAAACAAAATAAAACAAACAAACAAACAAAAAAACAATTAGGGGCCCGGGAGATAGCATGGAGGTAAGACGTTTGCCTTTCATGCAAAAGGTCATCGGTTCGAATCCCGGTGCCCCATATGGTCCCCCGTGCCTGCCAGGAGCAATTTCTGAGCATGGAGCTAGGAGTAACCCCTGAGCACTGCCGGGTGTGACCCAAAAACCAAAAAACAAAACAAAACAAAACAAAACAAAAAAACAATTACCACTTGATGTAGTAATCTCACTTCTAGATGTATATTCAAAATAATTGAAAGTGGGACCTCAAAGAGGTATTTGCCCACATTCATAACAGCATTATGAAAATAGGTAAAAAGGGAAAATAATTGGAAAATCCTTTGATGTACAAGTGGATAGAGTATGTGACATGAACAGAATGGGATATTATTCAGTCTTTAAAATGGAAGAAAATCTGTAAAACCTGTCGGATATCACTACATGGATAAGCTTTGAGGATCTTATGGTAAGTAAAATAGGGGCCGGAGCGGTGGTGCAAGTGGTAGAACTTCTGCTTTGCACATGCTAATCTAGAACGGACTGTGGTTTGATTTCCTGGCATCCCATATGGTCCCCCAAGCCAAGAGCAATTTCTGAGCACATAGCCAGGAGTAACCCCTGAGCATCACCAGATGTGGCCCCCCCAAAGGTAAGTAAAATAAACTGGTCATGAACAGACAATACTGTATGTTTTAACATATGAAGCTCTTAGAGTATTCATATTGATCTAAGAATGGTGGTTACTGGGAGAAGAGGAAAGGAAAATTGCTTCATCTGTAGCAGGGGTCCTCAAACTTTTTAAACAGGGGCCCAGTTCATTGTCCCTCAGACCATTGGAGGACCATACTATAGTAAAAACAAAAATTACAAACAAATTCCCATGCACACTGCATACATCTTATTTTGATGTGAAGAAACAAAACGGGAACAAATACAATAAGTGGCTTGCGGGCCGTAGTTTGAGGACCACTAATGTAGAATCCTAGTGTTAAAAGATGGAAATATTCTAGATATTTGCTTAAAGTCAGGTGACTATATTTATCACTACAAGAATGTACACTCAAAAACCAATCAAAATGTGGGAGATAGCTCAAAGGACTCAAACACATCCTCTTGCAGGTTGGTTCTCACTGGGAGTGAGCAAAGTGGAAAGAGTAGCTTCTGAGCATCGTTGCTGGGTGTGTCCCCCAATAAATCAAAACAACAACTCCCCCAAACCAATTAAGGTGATAAAGTTTATGAGGATATGCTTCATTGCTATAAAAATATATGAAGTTCTTTAATAAGAATAGACTAATGTTGGTAGCTTACTTAAACTGCTATCTGCATTGGCTCTGAATTTTCATAATAATTTTATGAAGTAGGCACTGTTCCTAGCTTCATTCATAACAAAAAACACAGAGGCCAGCTGAGGTCACATACCAAAGACCTCACCCAGAAGAGACCTTGGCCATGAGGCCCAGAGTCTATGCTCTAGGCATGCTCTTTAAGCCCTTGTTCTTGCTTGACATATATCTTGCTTTCTTGTCTCTGTTTCGTTACTGCCCAAGTTCTTTTTCCTCTTTCCTCTCACATCTTTCTAAGCAAGTTTCATTCAATGAAAGCTACCTTTCTTCACTAAAATCAAACAAAACAGACCAGAACAAAAGGGACTCCATTTTGTCAACCCAAAGTTAAGTTCCCACTTAAGGCTAACAAGGCTAAGTTCCACATAAAAACTAAGTTTTTATCCCAACAATTATAACACAGATCCCCAAGGCCTATAAACCACAATAATAATGTCCTAGAATTTACCCATAAAAGGAAAAGATGAAACACCCAAGACACCAGTCTGTCAACTTAAAAATCAAGACTTCTGGGGCCCGGGAGATAGCATGGAGGTAAGGCGTTTGCCTTTTATGCAAAAGGTCATCAGCTCGAATCCCGGTGCCCCATATGGTCCCCTGTGCCTGCCAGGAGCAATTTCTGAGCATGGAGCCAGGAGTAACCCCTGAGCACTGCCGGGTGTG
>PVKC010045244.1:0-11446 GCA_004027635.1 Crocidura indochinensis | reverse complement strand
AACTCAGTCATGAACAACTTTGAAATCGTGGATCTCATGGTGACATACACAGGAAGAACTAACTGCTCTATCATTTAATTCTAAGTACTCAACAGGAAGGGTTTATTATATTTTATCATTTCAATCAGAGGAATTGGCTTCCTAAAACTATTTTTAATCATTCAATAATAAAATTCCTAAATGTCTCAAGCTTCTTTTTAAAAAAAAACTATATATAAATACTGTTATTTACAAAGTTATTCCTGATATAGTTTTTAAGGTATTTACTATTTCAACATCAATCTTACCATGATGTGACCATCCCTCCTCCATTGTTCCCAATTTTCTACCCATAACTAAATCATGTTCCCTTGGCAGGAACTAAATAATATTTATATTGCTTGGCTAATGGAATTATAAAAAATGCTTTAGTAAAAGAAAATTTGTAAAAAAAAATTGTATTAACCAATGGGTGACTCAGATCATAATCTCAGGTTTTATTAAATTGTTTATTGTTACCTAACCCTTCTCTGTTCTTGTTTTTAAGCTAAGTTGACTTAGCTACTTCCCCATCCAATTTGGTGTCAGTATTATGATATTTGGCGATATCACCTGGTTCCTCCCAAGTTCCGGAATCTGTACATCTATAGAACTGATGAGTTTCTATGTTTTGACTTGATTTGGCATCTCTTATGAGATTAATCTGGGAATTGGGTTGTGGTTTATATGCCAGAAGCTGTAGACTACTAGGGTTTGACTGCTGAGGCTCTGGCAGTGTGGGTAGAGTGAGGGTGGGTTGCCTACCCTGACTCCAAACAGACCACATAATTTTCAGCCTGACATCCAGTGTACCTTAAATTATTGTTAGCTTGATGTCTCTGCAGAGATTAGTTGTGAATCAGAGAAGTTGATGGTGGCTGTTGCATGTGGGGTCCAACATTTGAGGTTACGCAGAACACTCTCTGCTCACTCACCCTCCTGAGAGTGCCTCCGAGTTTTCATCCCAAATACTGCAGTATCGTGAAATTTAGCAGTTTTGCTTGCATCTTTTCTGAGACTAAACATGGATTATAAAACTGGACCCGTCAGTGATAATGGCTATGGAATGTTTGACTTGAGCTTTTAAGCAAACGAGAGCAAGAATTTGTTTTCCAATTCTAGGAGGAAGGAATAGCAAGAATATGACAGAGGGGGTAGAGTGACAGAATAAAACTTAAAGTTAACAGTAATAAAAATATAATTTTCTTAGGAATTAAAAAGAAGAGCAGTGATATTTCTAAGAACTCCAATAGAAGGCTAGGTCCTCCTATCCTTAAACTAGGTCCTACTGCTCCCTAAAATTAAATGTACAGCACTTTGCCAACTGTGTACATTATTTCTTGTTTTATGTGCATTTTCATTTTAGTCTTTAAATATTTATATCTTTTTCTTTCAACTTTTTTTTCAATAAAATATTCTTGATAAATATATATTTTGTATTGAAAACTTTGAATGTACATAAAATTTATTGAAAATAACTTTAATTTCTTAAACCTCACACTCAGTTGTACAACTAACATTTTTCTCATTTTATTCTTATATCTTGACTAAAAACGCTTGAATGTCACGTTTTATAACATCTGAATATCTGCTCTATGTTTTAACAGACTGTCAAATATTAAAAATATTATCTCTTTGTGCATTATCTAACTATAATAAATAAGAGCACTGAGAAATCTGATGCAATTTTCTTCTGAATATTTTGCTCGTTTTCTCCAGAAAAATGAGATGTTTGAAGGTTCTGTATTTGTTTAAAATATCTTTCTCTGGGCTGGAGAGAGAGCAAGGTTTTTGCCTTGCATACAGCTGACCCAGTTCAATTTCTGGTGTCCCATACCAGCCTGTCAGGTCGATTTCTGAGTGCAGAGCCAGAAGTGACCCCTGAGCACCGCTGGGTGTGGCCTAAAGGCCAGTCAGTCAATCAATCAATCAATCAATCAATAAAATAAAATTTAAAATAAAACCTTTCTGGGGCTGGACCGATAGTGCAGCAGAAGGACGTTTGCCTTGCATGCGGCTGACCCAAGATCTACCTGGATTGGATCCCTGGCATCCTATATGGTCCCCAGACAGTAGCGATTTTTGAGTGCATAGCCAGAAGTAACCCCTGAGTGTCACTGGGTGTGGCCCCAAAACAAACAAACAAAAAAAGCCAAATCAAAACAAAAACAAACAAAAACCAAACAAAACCCCCATATTTTTAAAAAAAATCTTTCTCTGAAGATTAAGTTATGTGTCTATTAAACAGTTCTATAAGGATTTTCAAATACTTTGCTTTTCATTTTAATTTTGGAAACTAGGGTTGTGTTGATTGAATACAGCTTAGTAGAGCATGTCTCTCTTATTACCACCTAGTGACATGAACAGAAAAGAAGAATTTGCTAGCATATATTTGCTGAATCGGACACTTTTATGATTGAAAAAATTGTCCTTCATCTGTTACTCAGTTCTAATGCCTGTCAGTCTCATTATAAATCAGATGTGAGTTTTATTACAGCAAACCATGCTATATTAATCCTTAAATTTGTTTGATATAAGAATCCACAAATGTGGGGCTGGAGCGGTGACACAAGTAGTAAGGCATCTGCCTTGCATGCTCTAGCCTAGGATGGACCACAGTTCAATCCCCAGGCATCCCATATGGTCCCCCTATGCGATTTCTGAGAGCATAGCCAGGAATAGCCCCTGAATGTCACCAAGTGTGGCCCCAAAATAAAACAAACAAAAAAGAATTCCCCAAAGCATGGTGAATAATTTGTAGTATTTGAAAAAAAAAAAGACAAATATAAGCAAGCAAACAAAAAGTATATTCCAATGCATTCCAGTTTTGTTTCTCTTGGTACTTTGATTATTGTCATAGATAAGACCTCTGACACTTTTTTAAAAGCTATTATTCTCATCACATATTGAAGGTTATTTTACATTATAATAAAGTAAAGTATATCTTTTAAAAGATAACTTTCCTCTAAAACATCTTTGATATAATATATTTTCTTACTCATTGTCAAATTGGTTGGCTATAGTTAACTGGAAAGTTATGTTTTCTAACCTTTAAAATGCTTCTCAAATCTTTCCTCCTAGATGTCAAATAGTAATACATTTATCACATTAGGGAAATCATTAGTTATTCTTCAAAGATTATATTTTAGATTTTTTAATATTATAGACTTCATAGTCACATTCAGATGACATTTATATTAGAAGCAATTAACAATATTATTCCATCTAAAATGCCAATGAAATATGGAATCTTAAATTTATGTAGTGAGTGGGGGATTGGTCACTCTTGGTAGTTTTCAGGACTTATTCCTGATTCTGCATTTTAAGACTACTCCTGACAGGGTTTTGGGTCCATGTACAGTGCTGGGGATTTAAACCTAGCTTGAGTGTGTTTAAGGTAAGTGTCTTACCTGTTGCACTATCTCTCCTTCCCTTCTTAAATTTATTTTTAACAGAAATTTTCATAGTAACAGTGTTAAAATGTAAGTGAAATTACAATAGTAGGACATAAAATATGGAATTTTAAGCTAATATAAACATTGTGATAAATAAATTGAGTTTTCTATATCCAATAAAAGAAAACAAGTATAGATTATCTTATTAAATAAGCAATATGGATCTTTCTGATAAATACGTACAATTTTCTTTTACCAAGTTCTAAGTTAACTACACAGTATAGATATTATTTTTATCATCAATTAATAGAATTAAATAATGAAGTAATAATTCACTGAGTGAGAGAGATAGTACAATGGATAGGGCTCTTGCCTTGCACACAGTTGATCTGAGTTTGATCCCAGCATCTTGCATGATCCTTCAAGCACTGTCATGAGAAATTTCTGAGTGCAGATCCAGGTAACCCCAGAGCATTGATGTATGTACCCACCTCCTCAAAAAAATACCTGAAGAAAAATCAATAAAAATACTTTATTGAAGTTTCTTCCAGGTTCACAGATGTTGTTTTATTTTCAATGTATTTACTTAACTTCAATAACATGTTATTTTCCATATTAGTGTCTAATTTAACTAATAAACTCCAAGATTACTGACCTATATCCTTTAAGATGGTTTCCTTATTAACAGTACTTGAAGGACATCATATAAAATATTACTGGGGGTTTTATTTATAGGCAAATAATATCTTGGCCATATACATAATGAATACTTTGCAAATCCATTTTCTAAAAAAGTGTCATGTTATAGGACATTTCTAGAGTTGACTATAAAATTTTAATATAAGAACTTCTAGAGTTGACTTTCACAAATTAAATGTCACATCACTCAAAGTACTTAGTGAAGTAGAACATTTGTCATAACAAATTCACCACAATTAGGAAACACCAAAAAACACTTCAAAAATAGATTTCCAATAGTCTCCAGGTCCTCATTACACTGTAGTAATGTAGCTATTTTTATAACTGCAAGAACATTGTACCAGAACCAAATGATCCACTTTGTTCTCATATAGGAGAAATTTTGGGAGAAAATCTGCAATCCATGTCTTCTATCTATGAGATTAGGGTTGAGCACTAGGTATAAAAGGAGATATTGCAAAAATGCTTCCCCTCTTCCCTGTTTTCAGTCTTATTATTTTACATTCTCTCCCTTCCAAACTATTTATAACTTTTTTTAATTCTTCAATTTGTCACATTTATCCTTCCCAACATACTCTTCCCAGTTGCTTGGAATTTCTCCTTCTGCTCTATTCGAGTATCCTTCAAAATTCAAATTAATCCTCCATTTTTTCAGAAGTCTTTCCTAACCAGAGTTATCACAGACCATTAGTTTTCCTCTATATAGCTATGTTTCTCTGTCTTTATCATCATAGGTAGCTGTTTCTATTCTACTGAAAGCTTTCAGGACTGTTTTTTGTTTTGTTTTGTTTTGTTGCCTTGTACAACATATATTCGGAAATATTTTATGAAAACTCTTGATACACATATAGCACGGAGTATTCGTTGAAATGTGTATTCATTAAAAGCAATAGCCTTCAACTTTTTTATCTTTTAGAAATGATAGGACATCAAGTCATTCCCCTGTGGTTGAACTGTCTCAGTTAAGATACAAAGATAACCTAAGAACCTCTCCTAACTCAGAAGAAAAGCAGAGAATACTGCCCTCCAGAGGAAGCAAAAACAAAACAAACAAAAAAAGACAGCCTTTGCTTAGTTGTCCAAGGAACCTAGTATCTGGATGAGAGCTGTCCAAGGTTACAAGGCTAGAAGCACAGTGCATCTTTCTTTGGAGTTTGCTTGTTTTGGGGAAAATTAAGACAAATTTCTGCAAGTGGAAATTCGAGCTACTGCCCTCTTCATTTCACTTATAACCTAATGAGAATTCTGAGACTGTTTCTTCTATAAGTGTACTCAAAGAGAAACATCGAGAATGAACTAAAAAGTGCCATTTCCAAAGTTTCCATGATATATCTTGTCCAGTGGGAACCACACAGATGTTCAAACAGATTTTAATTGGTGCAGCTAAGTACCTCTGGAATCATTCCATAAATCTTTTCTCCGACTGGGCTATCATTCAGATATATAAAGCATTTTTTTTTGTCTCCTCAGTATTTTCTCAGAGAGAATAATGTGGTTTTTATTTCTTTTGCTTCCTTACCATTGTGATGGAATTTTAATTTAAATTATTTTCCTTCTATACAAGCAGAATAAAAGGGAAAGGAGTGGAAGGTTTTAGAAAAATGCTGAGAAGGACAAAACATGTTTATGAGGGGTAAGAAGGAAGAAAAGAATACTTGGGTTATCTTGAAGAGTGATTGCCCTGATGAAATGAAGGGTCCTAAAGTTTCTTTTGAATAGACTGCACTTGAGAATGGATAATAATTTTTCATGTCAAAGAGAAGCAATATCTTACTCTGACACACACACAGCTAGAAAGAGGGATGAAGAGCAAGAGGGAGAGGTTATACGAGAGGGAAGAAGGAAGAAAAAAATAGAATGAGAGAGAAAGAAGTGACAGCTTAGAGACTAAGAAGGACTTGGATTTCCCCAAAGTGGATCCTTCCTGATATATGTAATTGATAATCGGGGTACATCATGACAGCCCTGATTTCTGCGAGTCTGACTGAATCTTGTAGGCTAAAAGTAAATGAGTTTAATCCTAAAAGCTGGGCAGTACATTGAGTTCCTGTTAGTGAAGAGCGCCATCTTCTGTTCTCTATGGGTATGTTCTCAAAACAATTTCCACCAGCTAGGCACACCAGAGCAAAGGAGAATATTTTACCAGTCTATGACCTTGTGTTGTGTAGATGCTTTTCTTCACTGAGTGCTTTCCAAATGGCGACAACGTTGTTTGTATTGTGATGGATACTGAGAGCTAAGGGTATAAATTTTACAAGTTCAGCTCACGGTAAAGAAAAAAAGCTTGCTACCAATTTTACAGATTTTCTAAATATAATGTTACCTTTACAGATTTTCTAAATATAATGTTACCTTTTTACTTTTATTCAAGTCTGTACCTGAGGAAAATAATAAGAAAACTATTTTTTCTAGCTCTATGATATAAATGAACAATATAATTAAATAAATACACACCCAGTTCTAGTTGGTAAAAAAATCTCTGCTTTCTAAATTAAGATGTTTATTTTGTTTGAATCTGAAAAATGCTTTCAATATTTATTTTAACTTTACTACTACTTCTTGGCACTCTTTCTTTCATCACCAAAAACAGCTGAAAGAAGGTGAAAATAAAAGTGGGTTTTTAGGGTATAACAAAAGTGCTAAGGATTTGGTACATGTGAATGGTAGACTCAAGAATGGATGTTGCAAGATAAAATCATATTTCCCTTTTATGTTCTGTGCTGAGTACAATGTTAGGGGGCAGCAAATCAATGCAAGTTTTTGTTTCCTTGATTTTCCCTTTTTGGGGAAAGACAATTGAATCAATAAAAGAAGGACCATTTTCCCTATAATTACAATTTGATGTTGAATATTTTAGAGTAAAATGCATTGGATTGCAATGGAAAAAATGCAGAATTGTATTAAATTTCTAGTGTATATGAACATTTGACTTACACAAAAAAACCAGCTCTATAGTCTTGAGTTTATTCCTATGTTAAGGAGAGGTTGACTTAAATAAAACTTTTGTTTTATAGGTAAATATATTCTGTCATGCACCAATATCATATAAGCCTTAGAAACATATTTGTTATTATGTAAATAAGGTTGATGATTTTATATTTGCATATTTTCTTAACTTAATTAAGACATGATTGACATATACCATATTGGTTTCAGACATACAGCATAACGGTATGCTATTTGTTTACATAAAGAGATGATTATAATGAATCTAGTTAATATCTGCCACCTATCACCACAGTTGCTTTTTTTTTCTTGTGATAGGAACTTTTTAGATTTCTCTCAGTAGCTTTCAAATACACATCGCAGGATAACTATAGTACAAGATTTATTTATTTTATAACTGGATT
The DNA here is from genome assembly GCA_004027635.1 of Crocidura indochinensis. Lineage (NCBI taxonomy): Eukaryota > Metazoa > Chordata > Mammalia > Eulipotyphla > Soricidae > Crocidura > Crocidura indochinensis. Next base: position 3,984 of record PVKC010045244.1, on the reverse strand, counting down.
TTGTACCTTATCTATTTTTCCAATCCCCTTCCCTCCTCCTCTAGTAACCACCCAGCTGTTTTCTGGATCTCTGAACTTATTATTATTATTATTATTATTATTATTATTATTATTATTATTATTATTATTTTACTATTGTCATTATTTTAGGCTACACACCTAAGTAAGACATAAGGTATTTCTTTTTCTGTCTGACTTCTTTCACTTAATGCCCTAGAGGTCCAACCATGACGTAAAGGGATGAATTCATTTGTTTTCAATGCGTAGATATTACATGTGAATAAGATTAGGAATATACATACTTATATCTACAAATAAATGTGCATATATAAATGGAGCACCACCTCTGTCCATTTATTCATTGATGAACAGTTTAATTTTCCTTTTGTTTGTTTGGGGCCACACCCAGGGTTGGTCAGGGTTGATTTTAGATTGGTGCTCAGGCATCATATCTGGCAGTCTCGGGGATATTATGGGATGCCAGCAGCATGAAAAGCAAATATCATGCCAGCTGTGCGATCACTCTTGTCCCTATTTATTGACGATTGTAAATAAAGCTTCAATGAATTGGGGGGGGGTGTACATACTTTTTTGAGTCAGTGATTTTGTTACTTTTGGATATATATACCTAGAAATAGTATTGTTGAATCATATGATGTCTTTTTTTTTTTGAGAAACCACTATCCTATTTTTCATGGTAGTAGCATCAGTTGTTTACAAAGACTCTCTTTTCTCTGTTCTCATTACATTATTATTTTGTCCTTTTGAAAATAGCTTCTTTGACAAAGGTTACAGGTTATTTTAGAAATTCAGTCAAGTGAAGAAATTGCATCCAGTTTGATTCCTATGGTTTCTACGTTGTTTTAAATGTGAACCAACTTTCCAACTATCTGATATAGTACATAGCATGCGTGCTTTCTCTATCAAATTGTAAAATCTAAAGTGAAAAATTCTGATTGTGTTCAAACACTGTTCTAAGTTTATTCTTATTGTCAAAATGTATCCCCATTATTAGAGGTTTACGCTTTAGAGTTGCCTTACATAAATATCAGAAAAAAGCATTTAAAGTACTTAAATGAGATATCACAATAGGTACCTGGTTGACTTCATTTGCCTGCTAAATTGGGCTGAAATCACTTCAGGAGCTGATTGCATGACAAAGTGTTGGAATATATGAAAATATTATCCCAGAATACTGCACTGTATGCTTCTGATGGTCTTTTAAGTACAGACAGCTAGCAAAGGGCAACTTGACACCTTTTAGTCAGGAAAGTGTAGGCAGCCAGATCTGAACCATCATTCTTGGGTGTAAGCTGCCAGCCTCAAACACTGCTGAGGAAGCAATAGTTAAATAATTGAATGAATTCTACGGTGGTAATTGCAACTGCACTTATCTTTGATAACAAATAAGCACAAACCAATAAAAAAAAAGGAATCACTGTCTTTTTTTAAAGATAGCATTTTTGGAAGGAAAAATCTAGCTGAGTTTTAAGTATTCTTCAAAATTTTAAGGTTGAAAAGATAAAAAAATCAAACAGGTTTCTTGAAGCATCAGGTTACTTAATGCATATTCTTACAAAGTAGATATGTTTCCATCTAAATAATTAAATTATTTGTTTGGATTAGTAAGGCTATTAAGACTTTTATTATGGGATTTTAAAATAAAAGGTCATAGCATTTGTATAAAAGTCTGGCTCATTAGACACAGGTGGCGTAGAGAAGTACCTTGTCAAATATATGTGATTGTAAACAGACTTTGAAGGATTCTAATTATGCTCAGTGGTCACTACTGGTAGTGCCCAGGGTATCGTATATAGAGCTGCCAAATGAACTAATGTCAGTCACATGTAAGGCAAATGCTCTTCCCACTGTATTTCCTCTCTCTTCCCTTTATCTTCTTGAAAATACTAGTTATTACTGCCAGTGGAATAGTACATTATTTATATTTGTTTATTTATTTGTATGTTTACTAGACTCGGAATATCTTGAACATTTGGAACTGACTCTACAAGGATTTGTTAGAACATTGTTTCATTTGTGTGGGGAGCTGAGGCCTAATATGTCTCTAGCTGATGCCTGAAACCCAACAGTCTCTAGCAGTCAGTCTCTCAAGAGGCCTAAACAAGGATGTAGCCTGCCTTTACTAAGGTCAATCTAAAAGGCTACGTGAGGCATTGTGACAAGCCAAGAGAAACACTGAGGCCAGTAACCTTGAGAGAAAAAAAATATTTTAGACAGGGCATATTCTAGACACATCGAAGCCAAAGGGAACACTGACCCAGTAGCCTTGGGAGAAAAACATATTTTAGACAGAACATATTCTAGACACATCCAGTAGGTTGGGAGAAGCGATATTTGTTATCTATGTAGCCAGGTGCTAGGGGGAGTTATGCTAGGGAATCATTGCTTATTATGCAACTAGAAAACTTGAGGAATCATAGAGAAAAAGCTTAAGCCAGGGGTGGTGAACAGGATTTTTACCCTCACTCAAAATGGCAAAATGCAATATGTGTTTAATATATTATTGTTAAAATTATGTCTTTTGTGTGTTTGTCTTTTTGTGGCAGGCCATTTTGTGGTGTGGCTCTCTGACTCTCTCACAGTTTAAAATGTTGACTCTAGTGGTCGAACTTATTTGCCACCCCTGGTTTAAGCTGTTATCCGTGTAATCACAAGTTTGAGAAATAGCTCAAACAAAGTATTTTGCTCTATACTTTTTTTTAATGCTCTTTGTTTGCCCCCCCTCACCATGAATGATATATAATGATCTGCCCTTTATTCAATAAACGGAAGCTAGCTGATTCTCACTAGTTTTCCCATTTTCTTTGTGTGTGTTCTTTGTATGTTCTAAACCCATATTTTCTCCGAAAAATTAACCCATGCTTGTAGTTTCCCTGCAGAGCAAGGGAGCCCACACATTTGTACTCAGGATTACTGTGACTATCCCACGAGAATTTATGGGGTTCCTGGGATTGAATGTTGTTTGGACATACACAATGCAAAAGAGCGCTACCCACTGTACTTTCTGACCTGTATGACTTTATTTTTTTAACTAGAGTTTTAAATGATGTACTGTTTTCCTTTTCTTACTGACTCTAACTTTACTGTATACTTATCATTTACCAGAGTTGTATACAGCTTTCTTGTTCTTCCATAGTGATATCTTTTCACTTATCCCAACAAACGAAAACAATAAAGTCTACCTTCTGTATTTCTAATATGGCTCTTCTAATGACTGTAAATTTTCTAGTGATTTGCTTGTTCAAACTAGACTTTATTATCTTCATTTACTGTGAAAGTGTTTTCTTGCCTAAGTGCTTCTTTTCCAGGGTTATATATATGTTATTCTGCTTCTTCAGTCCTGAATAGTTTCTTTAAGAAATATGAAAGCCTTACTCTTAAATCTTATCTATTTTCTTTTTTTCCTGCTGCTTTTAAAATGATCTTTGTATTTGACTTTTGACAACTTAGATTCTAGTGTAGTGGAACCCTGTCCAAGTTCAATATATTTGGGTTTTTGACTTATATTTGCAGTCTATAGTTTGAGAAGCATACAGTCACTATTGCTTTGAATATACTTTCTCTTTTTTGCTTCTTTTGCTATTCACATAATGTGATATTATTTTTCAGTATCCCATACTTTCAATAGAATTTCTTCACTTTTAAAAAAAATATCTTTATTTTGGCATCATGATTATAAACATGATTCTCCTAGGACCATAAAAACTTTACCTTAGACTTTGTCTTATAGTATGTGCAAAACCCAAGATCTCCAATTACAGAAGACTGAGTTTGACAACCACAACTGAATGGAACTTCTCCTAAGACCATAAAGATCTTGGGGTAGTACAACCAACATGCTCGGGGCCTGAAGTGCTTCATGGGTAGAGGTACCATGTAACTCTTTGGCCAAGGAAATTTCCTTTCTAATTTTCCCAACCTGTACTACACCTATGCAAAACAAAACAAAACAACAACAAAAAT
>PVKC010045243.1:0-11462 GCA_004027635.1 Crocidura indochinensis | reverse complement strand
AAAGTTTTTTCTCAACAGAGAAATTCTGTTTTCTTACTTGTTCTTTTCTTTACCAGGAACAATTAAAATATGTCTACTATCCTTCCCAGATGTGCCAATTATTCCTTCATGAGGAAACCTACCCAAACGTTAGTAATATCCAAGTTAAGAATTTCCAAAGAACACATAGGGATAGAGAAATATTCAATACAATATCTTGTTTTTGCTGGGAGAGAACCTCTGAAATAAAAATTACTGAGATACCCTGATGTTCAGACTCTTCTATTAAGGACTACATAAAAGTCACGTGCTGACTCCATAATCATCTAAACTTTTCTGAAAATCTTTTAAAAGACACATTAATATTGGAAGTGGGGACCGGGGCGATAGCCCACCAGTAGGGTGTTTGCCTTACATACAGCTGACCCAGGACGGACCCGGTTCCCTTCCTGGCATCCCATATGGTCCCCCAAGCCAGTAGTGATTTCTAAGTGTATATTCAGGAGTAAACCCTGAGTGTCCCTGGGGTGTGGACCCCAAAAAATAAACAAATAAAACATTAATATTGGTATTCCAATCAAATTGGGTGAATAGATGCTGCAGATTTTAAAATTAAGGCCTCATTTGCCTGTGATCTTCAGTTATATCCTCGGTAGATGCCATGCTTCTGCAGCCTACTGGATATAGAGAGTTTTCTAAGAAATGGCTGGATCAGTGAGAAAAGTCTTTTCTGAAGACATATGTCCACAGGGCACTCTGAGACTCTTCAAGATGAAAGAACCTTGTAAATGTGAGCTATGGCCCCCATTAGGAATGAGATCTTACTCTGGACAACATCATAAACTTAATAGTGGGAGTTAAAGCCCTATCATTTCTAAGTATTCCAGTCAATGTGTATACCCCTCATAGCTCAAAGAGCATGAGCTGTCATTATCAGGCTCTCGTCCCTCAGACCATGTTTTTCAGATCATAAAAACACAGGACACCAGAAGCCTGATTCATCCTCATCAAGAAGTAGATTTAAAGAATTACCCTTTTGGAAAATTTATATTTCAAATAATTTTACAATTCTATTTTAAATGGGCAAATAAATAGTAGTTACTGGTGCAGAAACTTTTTAAACATGATATATTGACTTTTAGAAATGCCATGTATAATAAAATAACATTTACTATTTTTAATAAGTAACTCTACTTCATTTGCTTTTTTTTTATTTAAGAAGATAAACATTATAAAATCTTCAAGACATGGTGGCCAAAACAATATCCTACCTAAAATAAGAACTATATTGGGAAAAAATCTACTTTTAGGATTCATCCTAATGAAAAATACCAGATTTTCAGTTATGAAAGGCAAAAACTATGAAATACAAATGACCTATTAAAGGTGTCTTGGGTGGAATTGCCATATTACTTATGCCAAGTGACCTACAAAGTCACAGTTCCAGTGCCTAGTACATTACTTTTCTGTTTTCTTTGCCTTTCAAATTCAATTTCCTCACAAAAGTAGCACTTAATTTAATGCTTCATTTTAGGTTGTTGGAGCTCCAGAGACCCAGTGGGGTTCTACTGAGTCAGTATATTCTTTGGTTTCTTTTTCCTAACAAGATTCAAGCAGAGATGGAAAGACACAGATTTCATAGGCAGTTGTTTATAAAACACAATCACACCTCTGAGACAGTCTGTGAAGGTTCTTGGGCTCTTTCCAACCTTGCCAGCTGTACTTAGTATATACCTCAAAACCAACTCTGAACATCTTTATTTCTTTTTCTTTCTTTCTTTTTTTTTTTTGCTTCTCTGTATCTGTACTTTCCACACCACATTTTCATTCCAGATTAATTGATATGATTTAGAACAGAGACTAATGAATCCAAATAGACAGTCAAAACTCTCTTATCTTTTTTTTTATTTTTATTTTGATCATAATGGGTTACATATCTTTCACAGTAGTATTTTAGGTACGTATTAACACTGAATCAGGGGAATACCCATCACCAAATTTGTCCTCCCACCATCCCACTTCCCTTTCTGCAACCCATATACCCCACCATCACCCCCCGGGCTGCTAGAGTAGGTGGTCCCCTCTTTGTCTAGACTACTATTAGTGATCTTATATCTGTTTGGTCCTGGTACCCTTCATTGTTTCCCCCTCTATTTGAGAGGTGGAGCTCGATAATTTGAGTTATGCGGCAAAACTCTCTTATCTTAAGGTTTCCAAAACTCCCTTCATAATTAAAACATGGACAAAATCAAGATTTCTTAGATAAGAGAACATTTCTGGATAAATAAAGCTTCATTTAAATAGCAAATAGGGTTCTGTCCATAGATTAAAAAATGACAGTCTCAGAATGCTGAAATTAAAAGTTTGCTCCTCAGAATTCCAATTTCCCAAAGCAGCATAAAACTATGATTAGAGAAGCACTTGTTAATCTCAAACCCAGAGCATAATTGGAGACCATTCCAAGAAGCATTACTTATATTATGACTTCTCAGATCTTTTCCATTCATGACTCCTTCTCCTGAGAAATTTTACATGACCCCACATATATAGGTATACAACATAGGTAAGAAAATAAAACTTTGGATCCGGAGCAGTTGCGCAAGCAGTAGGGCATCTGCCTTGCATGTGCTAACCTAGAATGGACCGTGGTTCAATCCTCTGGCATCCCATATGGTCCCCCAAGCCAGGAACTGAGCGCATAGACAAGAGTAATCCCTGAGCATGCATCACTGGGTGTGAACAAAACAAACAAACACAAACAAAAGAAGAAAATAAAAAAATTACAGAAAATAAATCATGGAAAATTTATTTTTAAACAAACAAGTTTATCTTTTGGTTTGGGGACCAGACTTGGCAGTACTTAGGGTTACTTACTCCTGGCTCTGCTCTCAGAAATCACTTCTGTCAGGTTGGGGGAACTGTAATGGATATTGGGGATCAAACCAGGTCAGCTGTGTGCAGGCAAGCCCCATACACACTATACTATCACTCCTCAAAAACCACTCTCCTAAAACATGTTTTTTAATGTTATTCATCCCCCTGTGGGATAGAAATTTATCATTTAAGAAGTGGCAATAGGAGCTGAAATAAAGCACAGAGGTTGTTATTTTGTTTTGCATGCAGCTGACCCATTTGATCTTTATCACCATATATGCTTACCCTAAGCACAGTCAGAAATTATCTCTGAGTAGAGTTAAGAATAAGCCCTTTGGGAACAGAAAAAGGAGTCAAGTCATATATGACCATAATACACAAGACACTTATCTCCTTTCTCAAGCATTTAATTAAATTGAGAATAACAACATGATACCTTAGAACAGGATAAGGATTAAAGGAAAACACTTAGAATAGAGCCCCAAATAATATTCATTAACCTATAAATGTTACCTGTAGTCATTAGTATTATCATAAGTGGTATGTCAATACTAATAAGATTTATGATGTCTTGTGAAACTTAGCATAAAGATATAGCCTCAATGACATAACATCACAGAACCAACTTCAGCTGGCAGAAACAGCAAGCTGCCCATTTCTTAACACCTCACTACATATAATCTGTGAAAATACAGTTCCAAACTTGAGAAGCATCTATCGATCAAATAAATCTATCAGATGCATTTCTCCAGAAAATGCCATCAGAAAAGACCCAAGTATTCATATTCCATCATACCAAGGTTCAGTGACCCCAATAAAACTACATGGTCTATATGAGGTCCTCTTCTAGGTTTCTGATGGACTCAGGAGACCTCAGATTCACTTCAATGTGTAACTTCGTTGTTCAGGTTTAAAGGTCCATCATAAACCTATATTCAATAGATACCAAATTCCTGAGAAAGAATTTGAGAACATTAGAAACATACAGTTTAACACACAAGTCAATAAAAATAAGTAACTCAGATATATTTTCCCTGACTATCCAAGCAGAGTCAAAGAGCATGGAAAATTCTACAACTCACAACAAACTTCCTCAGATCAAACTGATAAAAACTTAACTAATATCATTCAGGTAACTGTATCCTCAAAATTACTGCTTAAGAGGAGAGAAGATTGTAGGAATCACAGGTTTGAATTTTCTCTGGCTCCAACATAGTCCACAGTCTTTAATTAACTAGTTATACATAATTTAAGCAGCTCCTTCACTCCTAGCCTCTCTACTCGACTATATCATCTAGTGTTAATTTAAGATTGCCTCTTATAATTCACAATATTGCCCATGATCATTCCCGGTATTTAAACAACCTTTCTTTATAAAAATTTACAAGATGAATATATTTCCTTTAGAACCCATATGGCACATCCCCATCCTGCAAGTTATCTATGCCATAATACATCATGTGTTAAAAGCTGCAATGGCAGATTTGCATGTTAGTCTCATCTGATAGAAGGTAACTGCTTGAGGGAAGGATTTTATATAGTTCAATGCCATAAGTTCTCAAAATAATTTTAAATACATTGACTTTTCTATTTTACTGGAAACCTTATTAATCTAATTGTAAATCATTATTATAGATAGGTACACAATAAAACTATTAGTTTGCATCATTTTCCTATCATGTTTCTAGATTACTACAATGTTTATAAGTTATGACTAGCTCAACTGAACAAAAATGTGTATCATATAAATATTATCTCTTTCACTCATAATGATTCACTGCTAAGGATATAATTTATATATAGTTGGCAGGAAAAAAACACACACACAGATCAAGGGATGAGAAAGGGCAGAACTTTATGCCCTCTCCAGCAGTTCCAATCCACTTGGAACCACAATGTGTTCACAATCCTAACCTTCATTTTTGTAAATTTAAAATAATCAAGGAAATGTGTTTACAGTAATGTCATTTATGGCCTTAGTGAACATTATTATCTCACCCTACAACCAGGAAAGTGCCCAATTAAGTACACATCACAATGATCCTGTTTGAATTGCTCATTTTCAAGTGCTGTAACCTCTATTTTCTGTTTCGTGGCTCATTGCAAGATCCATAAGTTCAAGAATATGTTTAAACAATAATGGTAATTTTGAAAATGTATGTGATTTTAGAAATTTTTTTGTTTTTCCTTTGGTACCATACCTGGCAGTGCTCAGGGGCTATTCTTGGATCTGTGCTCAGGAATCATTCCTGATGGGCAAAGGGGTCTATTAGGGAAACTGGGGATAGAACCCAAGTCAAACACATACAAGGGAAACACTCTACCCACCCGCTGTACTATAGCTCCAGCTACTGTAGTTTTAGATTTTATGACAGCAACACATTTTCACATTAACTGTGGAATAATGGTCACTAGTCTTAAATAAGCAATTAATTAAAAAATAACTTAGGCAAATTAATAATCCAACACAATCTCTTCTAACACAATCACAAAACTAAAATAAATGTATTAATAAACAAATGAAAATAAAGAAAGCCAAAATATAACATTAATAACAGATAAAATAGATTCAAAGAACAAAAAAAGCATTGATTAATTTGCTTATTTCTCTGGGAATTGACAATGATGAGATGCAAGCAAGACTTCAAAACTAAGAATTTATTGAAGTGAAGGATTTTCATTAACACAGTCTTCTGTTCTGTGCAAGTAGATATTTGAAGGCCAGGTCTGTGTTTTTATTATTCTTAGTATAACAAGGCCAGACACAATGAGAATATTGAATTGTGTTACCAAGTTACTTATTATGCCTTAAAACTTTATGTTTATGTCAAAAAGAATGAGAAGATAAAATTAAAATTTTAATTTTATAAATATATAATCTGTTATTTTTATTGTTATTAGTTCTACTTTTAAATGATGCTTATTCCATTTCAATGCTCAGCAAGGACTCAATCTTACTTCAATTTCCTACTTCTTCTGAGTCTAAGTTTGTTTTGCTTCCTGTTTATATAAAATATGTATTAAAATAGGTAACTTATTAGGAAGTTTACCTACATTGTCAGTGTATTAATGTATATTTAGAATACTTCAGCAAATATGCAGTAAGTATACAAAGAAAAATTATGATTAAAATGTAAACTAGAGATAAGGATAAATACCTAAAACCATTATATATATATATAAATATATATATTAATCATCTGTGTTAATTAAAATTCAGGTGAAGTGCCACAGAATAACAATGAAGTTAAAGAACAAAATTGTTTCTCTGTCACAGAAATTGGAGTAGTTAAGGTGGGTCTATTCTGCATAGTCTTCAGTAGTCAAACTACCTAATCTTGTGGTTTTGCCAGTCATGCTTACATGTTTAAGGATGGCTCTCTATTGTATATGCATTTCAAATATATATTCAAATTCCACTTTCACGAACCAGCATGTATTCTTGGATTCCCCCTTAGTTACAAAAATAATGATTAACTTTACTGAAGCTGCCATGTATTCAGAGATGTTCTATAATTTAACAAGAGAAGGAAAAGATATAAACACTGCCATCTTCAACTTCATCACAACATTTATGAGAATCAATGTAATACATATTAAAATACCAATTATGAGGTTTTGGTAATTAGAGACAACAATTCTAAAACTTAAATGGAATTATAACAGACCACACATATACCCTCAAAAGAATTCTGGAATTCTATTACCACCTTACGCCCCTCCTTTTTTGTTTTTCTTTTTGCTTTTCGGACCACACCCATTTGATGCTCAGGGGTTACTCCTGGCTAAGCGCTCAGAAATTGCCCATGGCTTGGGGGGTCCATATGGGACGCTGGGGGATGGAACCGCGGTCCTTCCTTGGCTAGCGCTTGCAAGGCAGACACCTTACCTCTAGCGCCACCTTGCTGGCCCCGAAACTAAATTGTTAATTAAAAGTTACACATGGGGCTGGGTGGTGGCGCTGGAGGTAAGGTGCCTGTCTTGCCTGTGCTAGCCTTGGACAGACCGTGGTTCGATCCCCCGGGTTGCATAGCCAGGAGTAACCCCTGAGCATCACTGGGTGTGGCCCCAAAACCCCTCCAAAAAAATAACCATGCTTAAAAAAAAGTTACACATATCTAGGACCGGGCAGTGGTGCTGGAGGTAAGGTGCCTGCCTTGCCTGCGCTAGCCTAGGGCGGACCGTGGTTCGATCCCCCGTTTTCCCATATGGTCCCCCAAGCCAGGAGCGACTTCTGAGTGCATAGCCAGGAGTAACCCCTGAGCGTCACTGGGTGTGGCCCAAAAAACAAACAAAAAAAATCACACATATCTCTTTTCAGTACCCAGTTCTTGTCCAGAGTGATCATTTCTAACAATAATTGTCATAGTGATCCCTTCTCTGCCCTAATAGCACTCCCTCATTATTTGTGGCAAGCTTCCTACCATAAGCTGTTTTCCTAACCATTGTCTCTATTGTCTCTGGATATTATTACTATACTGACTTAATTTTAATCTCCCATAAATAAGTGCAATCATTCTAAAACTATCCCTCTCTCCAACTCATTTCACTCAACATAATACTCTTCATATCTATACATGTATAACCAAATTTCATGACTTCATTTTTCCTAACAATTGAATATTATATTTTGTAGATGTACCACAGTTTCTTTATACTATTGTGTGTATCACTGATCTGTAATACCCCTCAGTACAATATTGAAAATCACAGTGTCTAATAGGGATAAAAGAAAAAGGGAGAAGAGGGGAGGGGAAAGGAGGGAACAGAGGAAGAGGAGGGAAGAGGAGGAGAGGAGAGAAGAGGAAAGTGGAGAAGAAAGGAGAATAGAGGAGAGGAGAATAGAGGAATGGAGGGGAGGGGAGAAGTGGAGAGGAGAGGAGGGGAGAAGAGAGGAGAGAAGGGGAGTGTACAACAGGTAAAGGAAAGGAAGTAACAGAATAGGAAAGGAGAGAACAGAAGAGGGGAGGGGAGAGGTGAGAAGAGGAGGGGACAAGACTGGAGGGAAGGGAAGTGGAGGGAGGGGAGTGGAGAGGAGAGGAACGGAGGGAAGAGAAGAGGAGAGGGAGAAGAGAGAGGAGAGGAGGGGAGTGTCCGGGAGGGAGAGGCAGGTCCCTGTACCTGCCAGGAGTGGTTTCTGAGCATAGAGCAAGGAGTAACCCCTGAGTGCCTCTGGGTGTGGCCCAAAAATCAAAACAACATCAACAAAAATACCATTGAAACAAAGAATAAGAGTAAAAGGCTGGGGCCCGGGAGATAGCATGGAGGTAAGTCGTTTGCCTTTGATGCAAAAGGTCATCGGTTCGAATCCTGGTACCCCATATGGTCCCCCGTGCCTGCCAGGAGCAATTTCTGAGCATAGAGCCAGGAGTAACCCCTGAGCACTGCCGGGTGTGACTCAAAAAAAAAAATAGAGTAAAAGGCAAGAAGGAGAGGTTATCAGATTAGGAAGACACACACAAAGATGGTTATGGCAAGAGAAATCATGGTAGCATAATATTCTAAAATTGCAAAATAATCATTTTTCTCAGATAGTTTTTGACTTGAATGTAAAGGTTCAATCAAAGCAAATTTCATCTGAGAAATATGCCTCTAAATGTGTATGTATTTGGGAAGTTAATAGTATTTAAACTCTCAAATCTGATATTTTATAATAAGACTTGTCTTAGTTAAAATCTTCAGTACAAACTGCAGAAGGCTGAGGATTTATAACACATAAAGACAGCATAATACCTGAGAAAAAGATACCACAATAGTTACTTGGAAAATTCTGTAACCAAAAATAACCCCAAAAAGAATTTTAAGCTGTAGACACTAAAAGAGCAGTTGGCTAAGTAGTTGATCGCTTGTCTCCAAATTCATAAGCATAGACTAGAAAAGAAAATATATTCTAGGGTTAAGTTTTTTTTTGTTTTGTTTTGGTTTTTGGTTTTTTGGGCCACACCCGGTGACACTCAGGGGTTACTCCTGGTTATGCGCTCAGAAGTCGCTCCTGACTTGGGGGACCATATGGGGAACTGGGTGATGGAACCGTGATCCGTCCTAGGCTAGCGCAGGCACCTGAACTCCAGCGCCACCGCCCGGCCCCTAGGGTTAAGTTTTAATTTGGTTTCCACACTTGTCTAAGATCTTTAACATTAACATGAAAAAGAAAATTAGTTACAAGCATAATTATGCATATCTTACAAAGGATTAACAGAACTGTTGTCTTTCAAAACCACAAAGTTTGTGTTCAAAAACTAATAGGGATCTTGGAGAAGGAAAAGGTGGTCCAAAGTCAATGTTTCCTTTATATGTATGAACTGAAAGTGTGATTGTATGCTTCATTACAAGTAAAATCAAAGATAATGAGGACAGACAGAACACAATACATGAACATCAGACTAATCTTCCCTGTGTCACTGACTTACTATGGGATGTTTATGACCCCACTTAATGTCACCATGTCTTCATTTCCCAACCCTTAAAACAGGGTTAATAATTTTAAGCTTGTTTTCAACAATATTAGGCAAATTGACTATAATGGCAATAAATTGATCAAGAACACAAATCATGAGAATGTTTCAGTTGTTATAGTTTCTTATACTAAGATGTGAATATTTTTCTTCTCTAGAATTGCTCAAAATGCTATAACTAATATATAAAAATGCAAAATACATAGTAGATATCCCTTTTCGTGGTGAAAGATGTTCTCTAGAATTCCTTTTCTAAATAAAACCTTTGCTCTTTTTAGGTGTTCAAAATGATTTTGATCCTATCAGCCTAGTAATTCAATGGATGCAGTTCAGGAAAGAAGATTTAAGACTGCTCTCAACTTATAAGACTCCACTGAAAAGCACCCATTTAGCACTCTGAGAGTTACCTTGACCTGGACTTTATGCTAGAAGCAACAAGGGCATAGAGATAAAACTGCTTTAACTCACTAATAAAATATTGTTATCCCAGAGAAATTTACTGAATAAATATGGGGCAAATCAATTCAATTGTCCATCCAAAACCTAAATACTGTTCCTAAAACAATTTATTATTTCTCCTGAAATTCATTTTTCAATCCTTCATGACAATTATTATATAGCTAATCCGCATTTTTACTTAATAGAAATATTCACATTATATGCTTTTCACCAATAGAATACTAAAATTCTGGTACAGAGAACAGGTTAAGCAAATAAAGGGCATCAAAAGCTGCATATTAGGTATCAATGTTAAACCATGATGTTCTACTTTAATAACTCATACAGATTATTTCTGAAGTCAAACAGCCTAGAAAAAAAAACTTGATTTTCTATAATCCTGCTACCTAGTTTCCTCCCATTTTTGAAGGATTATAACTTACATTTTATGACACAACTGCATTTTTTCCCCAGTAGAGGGACAAAAGATAAATCTTGTTGTACGGAATTGGGGCAGGATCCCAGGACAGGATGATTATAAATCCCACCTCCAGAATGGTTGAGAATTCTCCAAATCCATGACAGAAGCAGATATGCAGAGAAGGTTTTCACCCAGTTGTAGAGAAACATTTCTTACACAAAATAGGTCATAAGGTGCCAAAAAAATAAATAAATAAAAATCCACTTAGAATATATCCAATATCATGAAACATGCCTTTTTTACATTGTTCTTTCCAATGGTGAGGTGGGTGGGCAAGTAGAGATAAAAAGAGAGAAATTATTTTATTATTCTAATGTAGAACTTCTTTCTGTGATATATCAAGCTATTTTTAATAAATATTTTAATGAGCATTTTAAAACTAGAAAAATAATTTAAAAAACATGAGTAGGTGGCTATAGAGAATAGTAATGTGGTTAAGGGGATAAAGTGATTCCCAAGAATGTTACTTATCCAGGTTCATTCCACAGTATCCTATGTTATTCCTAAAACTGCAAGGAGTAATCCCTGAGTGCAGAGATAAAAGTAAACCATGAATACAGTGAACCACAAAAACAAACAAAAAATAATACACACATACAAAGAGTAAAGTACTGATTTTTTTAAGTGGACAAAGCTATAATATTTATTACTTGTGTAGATTATATATTTAAAATATGTTGAAACAAATCTCAATTATAAAGTTACAGTTTGTTTTGTTACCATAAATGCTAAAATAAGGTTTAAATATAATCATAATTTATAATAAATTAAATTAAACTGAGAAAATATTTTACTTAAGTATTTAAAAAATATTTTAATTAAAAAGAAAATATTTTAAATAGAGTAGCATTAATAATTACCTAAAATTGTACTCTTATTATTCAAGGTAGATAACCAAACTTTTTTTTAAATCTGGGATATAAAAATTTGGACCCATTTGAACACTCATAAACATTAAGGAAGTAAATCTTCCTTAATAAATCTTTTTTTTTTTTTTTTTTTTTTTTTGGTTTTTGGGTCACACCCAGCAGTGCTCAGGGGTTACTCCTGGCCCTGGCTCCATGCTCAGAAATTGCTCCTGGCAGGCACGGGGGACAATATGGGGCACCGGGATTCGAACCGATGACCTTTTGCATGAAAGGTAAACGCCTTACCTCCATGCTATTTCCCGGGCCCCCTTAATAAATCTTTTTAATAAAACAAAGCAACCTGGGGCCCGGAAGATAGCATGGAGG